>JFFI01002228.1:69197-80800 GCA_001563125.1 Colletotrichum salicis
ATTTATTAATTATTACATAATTAATAAGCGTATTTGTAATTGATTGCGTAACTGAGTGCGTAACCAAGTACGTAATACCCTTTGAGAGAATTACAGCTGATTCCAATAGTAATACGTAAATCAAGGCAAATAATAAGGTATAGAAGTCATACTTCTAACAATAAACTATATTATTAAATAAAGTAGTAACAAGTATATTTATAAGCTTAAAACTTGTTACGACTCAATATACATAACTAAGAACAGGGCCTGCCCCGCAGGCTCGCAGCGGCTATAGCTATATATATACTAAAAGGACATAGGCGTCACTCTATGGAACGGAAGAACTATAGGACAAGTTGTCGAATTATGTGGTATGGGGCGTCAATCGTATGTATTGTGTATGTCTACGTAATTGTCACAACGTGCGCCTTCTGCGCCCCTATTAGCTTACGGGTCTAAGCCGCATTCGGCTAGAGCACGTCGGGATACTTCTGCCCCGTGCGTGCCGTCCTATTTTGATTCTCAGGCATCCAATTTGACAGAAATATCGGACCACCTCCGTCTCACCGGCGCTTAAGTCATAGATTCGACTCTCCCATAGGTAAGACTCCCCTCATTGGCTTATCTATGGGAGAGCGGACGGGATCCCGAGTTTTCTAATGGGTATGGTCGTATGTGGCAGAATAATCGTTGCAAGAGGCCCAAGACGGCATCAGGGCAGACCTGTGTGTAGGTCGGAAAGTCATGAGAAGTAGGAAAAGCCTATTGTTGGACAATCAAGGGCTGCGAGTTTGTATTCGAAGGATCCTCAGTGTTCAATGGTCGAGGTGGGTACCGAATTGGGCGCGACATCGCAGTGTGAACTCACCAGTTATGTTGCTTTCACGAACTCATGTCTCATATCCAAAGGGTGAGACTTCTTGAAGCGCACTCATGATCCCCGTTACATCTTGGACACAGTGGATTTGCAGTGACACTCACATAGAGAATTGTACCTTGCATTTGAGATGCGCATATTGCTCCTCCATGCCATGCTTCACGGATGGCCAAAGCTACATGAACAGGCTATGATGCGATTATAACTCTAGCCTCACTCCATCAACCGTCAAGCTCTTCTCCCATAATCATATGTCATGCTCGCAATCTAGCAATTCTTTCCAAATACTTCAGGCAGAAAGATCAACATTAACAATAAGATACACGAGACACACCGCGGCAACTCACCTCCAAAGCCCTCAGGCATTACAACTTCCCTCTGCATATGTGCCGCACCGGATCCGAAAGTAGTCATTATCAATATTATAGTCCTTGGTGCCGCTTCTCGCGTCACGGCAGATAGTACACCGGTTCGCTGGGTTGTTGCCGTTCTGCACATTTTGGTCGAAATAGTACACCCGGCTGCCAATATCCTCGGCGCAGATGCCAATGGCCTCGTCGAGACGGCTTATTGCCCACTTGTCCCACGTGCCGCTCGGGTATGACCAGAAGTAGGCGCAGTCCTTTGCCATCATGACCGTGGCGAGTGTTGAGACGAAGGGAGTGGATGAGGCTCGCATTGTGTCTATTTCGGGTTCGTATTGGCTGGCTTAGAGCAGATGGGTTCAAGGTTGGAAAGAGACGAGGAGGGATTCTCGAGGACGTGTGGTTAATGACTCTTCGAAGACTCCGTCTTTCACTTGATACCAAAGCTATTCAGTGTCAGTTTATGTATTTCATCAAGGAAATCTTCACCGCGTGTTCCGCGGGTTTGAACAGTGATGCCCAGCTGAGATCCATCTTGACAGCCTCACTCTGCCCACATTGACGAGATTCCAAACTCAGTTTCATATTATCCTGTACATCGTCAAGAAACAACGGTCAGAGCTGGAGCGGACGACGCGACAAGTTCTTCAAGATCGACCAAGCAATTTGGATTGATGGGTATTGATTTGGAATCCATCGGTAGTTTCATTTGACCGAGGTCGTTGTCCAAAAGTGTTATCCATTGTGCATTCGTTTCCAACTATGCTCTTTCGCCATACACATACGCCTAATGTACACATTCATCCTTTTTTGATCTCCAGAATATGAAAGAAATGGCCAACGCCGAGCGCCCAACACTACATCCAAAACATACATCCAACCACTATGAACTCGACTTGCAAGCGGCATAGCTGTCAAAGCCAGACGTTTGATGCCAGGTCGTCAAATGCCCAATAAGAATCGGGTCAATGTCCCGGTTGGCCTTGATAAAGATGGTCTCATACGGGTGCACGTTGGTGCCGAAGTACTTGCCGTTCCAGAGAACGTCGCCGTTCTGGGACGTGTCGCACTCCTCAATGTAGTTTTTGGACTTCTGGAACGCCGTCATCATCAGGTCCACCTTGTAGCCTTGCTTCAAGAAGGTGCTCGTAGCGCCAATCTCGGCATGCACGGCGTGGTTCCAGCCGTCATAGCAACCCGCCAGGCCGATGGTGTCATTCTCGGTGCCGAAGTCGTCCTTGACGGAGGAGCCCGGTGGAGGGTTGAGGAGCAGGTCGATGCCTACGCTGTCGGTGGCCCAGATCATAGACTGGACGTGGAATTGGGGCCAGCAGTTTGCCGTCATGCCAACCAACTAGCAACCCATGTTAGCATCAATCACTGCGGTTGCGGAACTTCGTCTTCATCTGACCTTGACTTTGTCCGTGAGGCGGTCCAGATACATGTCAGTCCAGCACGACTGCGCCCAGTGAGGCAAGAAAGGGCCGCGGATACTCGCGTTCATGGTGATGAAGCGCTTGTATTTTTTGTACAGGCCGTCTTTCCGGAGCACCTCGCCGTATGCACCGAGATCGAAACATGTATTGTCCCGTTCAATGATCTTGATGTTATCCTTTGCTGGGATGACACTGCTGACGTTGGTCTCGCCGTTGAGGATAAAGATGAAGTCGGCAGCGTCGTGCAGACCCTGCTTGACGAAGAATTGGAGGTTCTCGCGACCGGCGTCAGACTCGGCGTAGGCGTAAAGGATCAGGGGACGGCTGCGGTCCTTGGAGTCGGATGATTGTTTCGAGGTGGAGGAGGACGACGACGAGTGCGATTTCAGAGACGTAGGGGCATACGAGCTCTTGCTTGGGCCCTTATTAGAGGCCGCGCTCGCGGTCTGCTTCGCTCCCTTGGCACTCGTTTGGGAAGCAACCTTGGCTGCTTTGTCTTCGTCGTCCTCGTACCATGGCGGGAGGGAGTACTCGGGCGACTTGTCTGGGCGTGAAATATCATGGGACGGTTTCGAGGACTTATCGGGCGTCTGCTTGTTCGCGGCATTGCTGTTGCTATTCGGGTACTGAGGTTGGCCTACAGGATTGGCAGACTCGTCATGTGTCTGGGAAATCGAGAATTAGTCCAGAGAGTCTAGAGACAGACCAGATATCGGCTGAATACTCACAATATGTGTAGGCGTTGTCGATGTTGTCTGAGTGAACGTTGATAGCGTCCACAGGAAGAAGAGGAAGATAAGTAGACCAACAGCGGTCTGCCTGTTCACAGGAAACGTCGACGCCATGGCGACTGCTGACGATGGATGCTACGGTTCGGAGTCGGCGACTTTCAAAAACGCGGTTGATGCGATCGAGGCGCGCGCAACTTGGGACCAGAACCAGCTGTGAGCAATGGTTATCTTTGCTGGGCCAGGGGTCGCGATTCACCGCAACAGAGCAAAGCTGACAATGACGATGGACAAGAAAGGATACCGCAAAGCACGACCGGCGAGATTTGGAGGTGGGAAAGAGTTGACCTTACGTCGGAGACAAGTCACAAGCTAAGCAAGGGACCCAGGTCCGAAAATGGACGCCAGGGAGCTGTGTCTGGCATCTTTGGTGGTCTGCATAGCATGGCGTGGCGTGGCAGACTACATAGTATGGCCAGGGAGGGAGGGGCTAGAATGAAGGGCACGGAGGGGATTGGAGGGACAGCTTCAGGCCAGCTTTCATTGTCGGGGAACTGATTTTTAGAGTTTCATGACTTGGAGATACCGTCAGTCATCGCCTTGGCTAGCGGGTGGCCCAAGTTTCTGTCATGTCACTCTCCTTCAGTGACAACTGTCATGGCGAACGAACGACAACTAGCCTGTACATTTAAGACGAGAATGCTTCTGGCGGTCCTGTCTGGGGTAGAGTGTCTGAGCATACCAAAGCTGAGGCTCTGGAGGCGGTGGTCCGAGGGATGAACCTGAGATGAGATGCAGGACGAGTTGTGTGGACATGGGACACCTTCGTCGACCATTCATCGGCCGTCATACACCTCCCACATGCGGTCCCGGGTGTCTGGACTCGTAAGGCAGTCCACAGTCCACGCACACTGCAGGGACCAAAGATCGGGGAGTGTCCCACAGGGGGATGGGGGGGAATCTGTGATGAGCGCGGCAACGGGACTCCCCACGCTTCCGGCGCGGCACGTCATTGTGGACGGGGCAACTAGGATGAGGATGGTCATCAATGGTCACCTTCAAGGCTTCAAGTATTCCGTCAAGCTGGAGAGTCGTCCTAAACAGAGTGCGCCCAAGTCCTTCTCAAGGGTGAGCGTAGAGGCATGTTATCGTAGTCATTTCTTTTCTTGCAACTCCCTTCGTCCCGCCTCCGGACAACCACCGCCCGGTGGCATCGAGTTACACGGCAGATCCCTTAAAATGCCCTTGGCCCGCCCTTGGGTTATCTGCAGCCCCTGCGCCCCTGCAATGGGCTGGTCCCCTGCATTCTGCACCAACTGCTTCTTTTGGCATCTTCTGAAGTGCCAATAGCGAGCTTCACACGCTAAGCTTTGGGCCGTGCAATTGAGTGAGACCTGGTGTCATTGCAATTGAAAATAGCTGTTGAGAGTTTGTTGGTGTTCTAAGAGTAATTGAGTTTGTGTGGAGCGTCTAGCCAGTTGTGCGTGGAGAAAATGAAAGAACACTTGGTCAACCACCCTCAAACATCTTCTGCATCACTTCGCAATCCGGGAAAAAGCCTTCTTTTTGAGCGAGTTGAGTCGCAGTCTCAGTGAGCAATCTTTGATACCGGATATTGTATCTTTGGACGCAAGTTGTTCTTCCTCCTGGATCTCCAGATGATGGCGTACTCGGACAACTAGTTGTCCCTATTTAGTCTTACGGGATATGCTGAGGTTAGATAAACATGATTACTTACCGCCAAGGACCGTTGACGGACTCTTTCCTAGACCGCCGCAATTGTAACATGGCATTGGAAGACGCAACTCGCGAGGAACAGTCGCGATTGGCCGAGGTTGTTACAAAGCGCTTGCCAAACCGGCTGACTGCCTTATCTGGGAATGGAGTTGGGAGGCATCGGCCGATATCTCGAGCGGGGGTTGCACCAAGTGGAGGCGCAACTGATCTTACCTTACCATTCAAACCTGTTCAACTGGTCATCCAAGTCGATGCCGTTCCATTGGTGCTAATCGCGAAGTCGCACAATACAAAAAGGATCCCCAACTCAGTGAGCAGAGTTTCTACTTCAGAGCGAGACAACGAAACTAGGCAAGATGAGCGCCGTAACGATTCAACCACCACTGTCCCGCCGTGGCCACGGCCCTGGGCTCATCATCGTGGTTGAAGAGGGCATCAACCTATCCAAACATGACAAGATTCTGGATCCTCCTCCATCGCAGAAATGGGCAGAGGAAGGATACGCGGTTGCGCAAATAGTTGTTGCACCCGGAGCCGAGGAAGTTGCTGGTCAGATCAACTCCGCCATCGCGAGTCTCAGAGAACTCGCCAGTTGTGACGACAAGGACAAGTTTGGCGTCATTTGTAAGCATATCATTGTCTAATTGTAAACCCTTCAACTCACACGTCTCATTAGCTCTCATCAGTGCTCCCTCTTCGCAATTTGTGGACGCCCTCGAGAGCCATTCCGAGATCAAGGCGGCTGTGTTCTACAACTTTGGCCAAGCACTCACGATTCCCACCCTTTCGCATCTCCCCAAAACCCAAACAGACACTCCCACGCCAACCCCCACGGCAAAGACGCACTCCTATCCCGGAGCAAGCGACTTCTTCGTCGTCCCAAGCCATCCCAACTTCAACGCCAACGCCGCGGGGCTCGCGCACACCCGCACACTGACGTTCTTGAAACCCCTCCTCGGCGGGCCGTACTTCGATCTCGAGGCCGTATGGGAGGAACACACCCTCTTCGAGTTCGGCGAGCGCAATGTCGAAAAGACCATGGCCACCATGGTCGAGCAGCCCTATGTGAGTCTCGTCGGGAGGTGGCTCTGAAGGGGAAGGTTGGCTAACACTGGCGCAGGTCAACCACATCCCAACGCTCACCGGTGGCGTGGGTCGTCAATACCTGACTAGCTTCTACAGAGACCATTTCATCTTCAACAACCCTGATGATACTGAGCTCGAGCTGGTTAGCCGCACGGTTGGCATTGACCGAGTGATTGATGAGTTCGTCTTCAAGTGCACCCACAACAGGGTCATTGACTGGCTGTGAGTTTCTCCCAGCACGAGACAGGTGAAGAGCGTACTTCTGACCACGAAACGCAGGCTTCCCGGTGTTCCACCAACCGGAAAGCACCTTTCTATCCCCTTCACCAGTGTCGTGAATGTACGAGGCGACCACCTCCACCACGAGCACATTGCCTGGGACCAGGCTACCGCGCTGCGCCAGCTCGGTCTCCTGCCAGAGTTTCTGCCGTTCCCTTACCAGATCAATGGTAGTGGCCCGGCGTCCGGAAAAAAGTTTGAATTCAAGCTGCCTGTCGCCGGCGTGGAATCGGCGCATAAGCTCGTTGACGAGAGTGCGGTTGAGTCGAATGCCATGTTCGAGTACGGAACGCGAGAGGTCGACGCCTAGCCGGGTTGAACCGGGACGCTGCGACGCCCAAGGTAGCTTGAGTGCCTAGATATCCGGTATAGAGTCAAGTCCAAGGTAGTCTGAAGTTGGCAGGTGGTTATCTCTTGAAGCTGACAATCGCGCTTCTGTATTAGGTTTCTATTATGTTCAGTTATGATATGACAAAGTGTACGCTACTCATTATGCAGTCGTCAAGACCCTTTTCAGACTCGGTTTGAGCCCAGATGCGAGGATCCGCTCCGTGACGAAGACTCGTACTTTGTCGACGCCGTCGAGTCCTGACAAGACCGGCTCTCCTCGCCCCAACGGACCTCTTGGTCCACCTTGATCCGTATCCCGCCCTTCAGGGACAGGTCGTCGCATGAGCCTGAGTCCGAGTCCGGCGAGGGCTTTGTCGTCGCTCCTCCTCCCGTTCCTCCTCCTCCTGCGGATCGGGTCGAGATGTTCGTCGTGATACCGTACTTTCCGTCCTCGGTTCCCAGGCGCTTGAATCCTCTGTCGGCCGACTTCCCTCCAGTTCCCCCGATCGTCATGAGCTCGGTGGGCCCCCGGCTTCCAGCCTTTGAGCGGCCGCCGCTCTGGCCTCCAGAGAGGTTGTACTTCGTCGCGATGCTGCCGAACTGCGACGAGACTTTGACCATGAGGGGGCGTAACGTAGGCAGGCAAGCGCTGATAACGCCACAGGCACATTCGACGACGCACCATGTACACGCAGTAGCGAGTGTCCCTAGATTGATCGTCAGCAGGTGAGTCGAAGCAGCTGGCTGGGCGAGTCTTACATGTTGTGTCGGTGAGCTCAAACTGCATAATGGTTGTGAAGCGATAGATACTGGCAAAGAGAACGCTATTTCGGTGTCAGCACTTATACGTCGTCTTCCTCAGGGCTTGATATCACTTACAATCCTCCCAACAGAAACATGAAGCACAACGACAACCGCTGCGCCATCGTCACCTGCAGCTTCCACACCTGGCCGATTGGCAAGCACAGGATAGCAACGTCGGTCAAGATATTGGGGATGGCGTTGCCGATAAAGGACGCCTTGAGGTCGATGCAAGTGCCCTCGATCCAGGGCATGTAGGCCTTGGCAACGGGCGTGCACTGAAAGACGCAAACAAAGACGATGGCGAGCCACCAGCCGATGGTAAGGAGACCGAGCACGAGGGCAGCGATCTTGAAGCCGCGGCCGGGGAAGATGCGGCGGTACATGAGCAGTAGCGAGATCTTGATGAACATGACCGCCGTCACGTACACGCACTCGAAGGCCAGTAGCAGCTTAAGAAACTGGATCAGCGTGTCTTGTGATAATGTTGCGGCGTGGCGGCCGAGGCCCTGTGCAATCACTGTGCTTACGGTTAGTTTCCATGATGCCCTCACTTTTCACCATCGTCTTGTGTTGGGCTTACTGGCATAGTTGAGGGCTCCGGCCATAAAGGTGACGATCAGGCCAGCCACCATGAACCAGTCATCGAGGCCATAGTGAAAGCCAACAGTCCACCGCGCCCAGAACCGGAGACCGACAAAAACGGTTGCGAGAACGAGCAACGCCGTCGTGGTGCCGCTCAGTTCAGGCCCTCTATCCGCCAGAGGGTCTTCCAGAGCCGATGTGTCGGCCATGGAGGCTGAAGATGGGGGCGTGAAATCTCCGAGGCCGGTACAGAATCCAATAGTTTGTGAGTCAGTATCGTGGACACAACAAGCAACGAGTCAACAAAGAATCCAAATGCAAGAAATACGCCAGTTTTTCGGTATCTCTCTACTGCTTCCCGAAATTTCTCGGGTACGGGGATATCAAAAAGGAAAATGAGAGAAAAAGAAGGGCTCGGACAAGAACAAAATGGAGCCTTTCTTTCCTGGATATCCGGGATGCGCAAGCGTAGAGTCCTTATACGCTTCTGCCATTGATACCCTGCCCGGTGCAGAAAAACGTGGCGAGATTCGAATGACTCGGCATTTGAGGGGCGACAACATGCCGGCTTGTCAGGACTGGAGGCTTCAATGGGGAGGGGAGGGTCCCCTCGAAGCCTGTCGAAGGGGGCCAACGTCGTACTGGGGATACAAAATCCGCATCGATATAACGTCCACCTCGAGGCCCTGCTGCCTCTTGTGTCCCTTGTCCCCTACCCAGTACTTACGCAGAAGTGGTCCCCGTCACGACCCTGTGCTCCGAGCGCGACGTCTGATCGCAGCCAGGCTCATCACGGGAGTTCAGACAAATGTGTCCCATTGCTGATGTAACGTCAGTCCGCCCCATCAACACCACCTCAATACAGTCGCTATCCTCCGGTCTTGACGACCTCTTTCGGAAAGGGGGGACACCGTTGAGGGGGGCGATAGTTGCGACACTAATTCTTTTCTGTGATATCGACATGGGCATCAGGAATTCTATGAGATTGAGGCAAAGACGAGGTTCATGGGAGCACCGGGAGCTGTCAGCAGAGTAATAAGATAGAGTCAGAGAGTATCCGTTTGAATTATTGAACGAGGATAAAATGGCATGTTCATCTCTTCCTCCTCCTCGGCTTTCCTACGATACCCTCGGTTCCTCGCGCGTTGGCATCTCAAATCATACACACACACTCTCTCTCTCTCTCTCTCTCTCTCTCTCTCTCTCTGCTGTCTCTCTCTCTCTCTCTCTCTCTCTCTCTCTCTTCTCTCTCTCTCTCTCTCTCTCTCTCTCTCTCTCTACTCTCTCTCTCTCTCTCTCTCTCTCTCTCTCTCGTGCAGCCTCTCCTTCCTCTTACTCGATCGATCCTACTGCATCGTTCGCTAATACGCCTCCGGGATCCCACAACTCCTTACCCGTCGTTCATTTTACCAAAGATCCTGCACGTCAACGGTTACCCGTACCAAAACACTGTTGAACCTTGGTACACGTTGATCGGCAGTTGTCTGTGTCCTCCCCCCTTGACGCAACTTACACCACACGCCCCCCCTACCACTCCCTCTCCCAAATCCATCAGCATGCTTCCCAAGATCGCCAGCCTCTTTTCCTCGGTCCTCGTGGCCACCGCCGCCACTATGCCCACCGTGGTCTTCACCCCGGGCGCCTGGCACGGTCCGCAGTCCTTCGACCTCGTCCGCGCCGGTCTGACTCTCAAGGGCTACGAGTCCGAGGCCATCACCCTCCCCTCCGTCGGCGCGGAGCCCGCGACCGTCGGTCTCGAGGAGGACGCCGCCGTCTTGCGGTCCACCATTGAGACCCTCGCCGACGCCGGCAAGGAGGTCGTCGTCGTCGTTCACTCGTACGGCGGCATGGTTGGCGGCAACGCCATCGAGGGCCTTGGCTACAAGCAGCGCGCCGCCAACAACGAGAAGGGCGGCGTCATCATGCTCGTCTACCTCGCCGCCTTTGCTGCCCCCAACGCTACCAGCCTTTTGGATATGCTCAGCGGAGAGTACCTCCCCTGGATGAGAGTCGAGGTAAGCTTCTTTGACACTTTGACACTGGAACCCAGTGCCAGTGGCCCCCCTCCCCATCCCACATGTCACTGTTTTTATACCCTTGCTTGGCATGCGACATATCTAGAAACACGTCCCAAGAGACTCTCTGATCGAGATAATACTTCCCGCTGACACTGAACTTGCAGGGTGACAAGGTCTACGCTGATACCCCAGAGACCATCTTCTACGCCGATGTCGACCCGGTCCTCAAGGCCAAGGCCATTGCGGAGCTCAGCTGGCAGTCCGCCCGCGTCTTCTCCGACCCCGCGACCTACGAGCCGTGGAACGAGGGCATCGAGGTCATGTACTTCCACACCGAGCAGGACCAGGCTATTCCTCTCGCTACCCAGGAGGCCATGGCTGCCCAGTTCCCTACCGGCTACACCACCTTTTACGCAAACACCTCTCACTCCCCCTTCCTGTCCCGCCCGGACCTCGTCATTGAGGGTGTCGAACTCGCTGTCAAGGTTGGCCAGGAGAAGATTGCAGCTTAGATAGTTCTCTTGCGAGACCGAGTACGCCTCGGACTCCTTAGGAGACTTGTTGTAGATCTTTCACGAAGAGGGTTGCCTCTTGAGACTTGACCAAATCGAGACTTGAAAATAAATAAATAAATAAAAACAGTTGCAAAAGCGCACAATTCTAGACTAGGTCCAAGGGAAAACATGCTTGAATCATTCGAGAATAGCCTCACTCGAACCAATCCTCAGGCGTTTGAACCAAAACCTGCATGTGCTCAATGCTCGTCAAACCCGCTTCAACCTACCGGAACTTGGCCGCCTGCCTGAGCATGCGTAGTGCGTATGCCCATATCCGTAGTAGGAAATAGCGTGACCAGGATCACCCCCGGATGAAGATCAGCGCAACAAAGCCTCACTTACCCCTGGCTAGCCATAGTGGCATTCCAAATGCAACGCGGCAGATGTCGACCACTTGCGTGCTTTTTGGCGAAAGAAAAGCTGGGCACTTGACTTTCACTTGGGTTCTGTCAACGAAGCAGGGCCCAGGGGAGGAGGGGGGGCCAAAATGGGAACCCAGTGACGTTTCGCGTAAAAGGTTCGCGTAATAACAGGGAAAAATATAGCAGTGTCGACTATCCGTTAATATGAGAAAAGACCGAATCGGGACGGCCCCCAATGAATAGAGAGAAAGATAATTCCCGGCTTGTTACCAACGCACGCGTGGCCCGGTCGAGATCGTAATCCTGCCTGCCGGGGGACCGGAGGTAAACATGAATCAGCAACTCATTGTATGTAACTCTACCACATAGAACGCGGACCACGTGCCTTTTTACTCGCCGTGACACTGACAAGTGACGACTGCTTCGAGGTATCGAGGGAAAAAAAAAAAAAAAAAAAAAA
>JFFI01002245.1:0-25142 GCA_001563125.1 Colletotrichum salicis
GGTGCTGGGCATGGCTGAGACGAAGTCTGTTCGTAAGAAACAACCTGGGTCGAGGGCATGGGTGTCTATCGTCGAATTTATCTCGGCCTTGGGCAGGGCACTTCATCTCCTTATCATTTCCAAGGGGAAGACAGTCCAACAGCAGTGGTTTCCATTAAAACTCGATCCCTACGATAGCTAGGAGTTCACAGCAACAGATAATAGCTGGACTACAGACTCAACTGCCATTATATAGTTGCAATTAGTGTTCATCCCCTAGGCTATGTCTGGGACTAAGGGGGAGGCTAGACTACTTATTGTAGACGGGCATGGAAGTTATATGACGATAGAGTTTTATCACAAAGCGAGGATCCAAGTGGAAGACATATATAGTAGAAAGTGGCTTGATTCCTCTAAGTGAGAGACCCTTAAAGGGTCGTATCTAAATACCGTACGAAGTGGGCAGTCGTCTCGTAGTAAGCGGTATCGTACGGCAGTAAATGGGCAGCGCCACATGTGGCGTTGCGACAGAAGCTCTCTTCGGTTCAAACCTCTTCTTCGAGCTCGCTTCCAACGCCAACATCACGGCAAAGGCCCTCTCGACTGGCATAGAACGAGCTGGCTATGCGCTGGTACACAAAACCATCACCAATCAAGTCTTTGCAATTTTTCCAGACGAGGTCATCGCGAAGCTTGAGAGCGCGTCTTGTTCCTATGTTTGGGAAAAGCTGGGTAACGGTACTTCGGTAGTACGGCTCGTCACATCGTGGGCAACACAGTCGCAAGATGTTGAGGGCTTTCTTCCCATGCTGTAGAATGCAGACATTCAGTCTCTCCAAAATACCCCAGTTTGGATCTATAGCGCCAATTAAACGCACTTCCATGAGGAAACATTTGCAGATGTGCGCCAAATCAAACACAGGTCGAGGGCAAAGCTAATTCGGATGGAGGGGCAATGACACAAGAAAATGAGTGATGACAAATATTCTCTCTGCATCCCACCGGCATCTGGCGCAAATGTAGATGTGTGATTGGTAAACAGATTCTCCGATCCGTTGAAAGGCAGGCTGGCCATCACTTTTATCACACCAATCAAGTCACTGCCCGATACCGGGATAGTAAGGACTTCAAAAACACGAATAATTCCTGAAAGTCTGAACTCGGCCCAAGAATAGAGATTTACGCATATAAACCCTCAATGTCGTACACGTACGCAGTATGAGTCTAACAGACCTTTGAGAAGTATTTCGAGAGCAGCGATGTAATCCTGATAAGCCACTTAGAAAGCTTTTGCCGCTTGCGATCTTCAATGGCATTTGTCGTTGGGTAAAAAGCTGTGAGAAGGCCGTATGTCATGATATAGACGGAACCTTGAAGCGTCTCTGCTAACTCATAGTGGCGGAAGTTTCCTAGAACATCTCTCGATTAGGGCCGAGTTATGAGAAGAATAATAGATGTTTTCTCCGTGCCGTGGAATTTGGCCCATCAGCAGACTATTATGATGTTGTCACGGACTGTATTGCCATACATCCCTTTCGCCACTAGCCTTGATCAAAATCCAGTTGGCAGCATTGCTGGCTACTATTTTCGCTCACATCTGCATGCCAGGGCCCGGCGTTTCACAGTTGTGTAGAAGACAAATCTCCACCATTTACCACACTTCAAGCGGCGCAAGCCATGTCCCAACAAGTGTTCTCCCACATGACTTCTTTTTTTTGCAGGAGTAAAAGCCGTAACTGCCTCTCTATATTCAAATACTAGTTAGAAAACTATTGTCAGCAAAGAACAAGTGGAAACTGCTCTACATTTCTACAATGGCGCGCAGCTCAGTGAGTTATATGCAGGAGAGAGGAGGCCGGCAACCCAAATTTCAAGGGGGGCTTGGAAATTCGCAGTGGGGAGTCTAGACCATCGCCGACAAGAGTTTGACTTTCGTGCCGAGGTATTGGCGTTCGATTTCAGTGTAACCCTGTCATCTAGTGCTAGCAAAAAGCTCAAAGGGTCTGGATCACGTTGCGTTTCCAAGTTTGATGCCTCATCAGGCTGTTCAATTAGTCGAGTCATTCTCGGGAGGAAACTTGACTTGGTGTGCACCAAGTCAAGTTTCCCTAATCCAGTCGCACTAGGTAGAAAGAGTCCTGGGCTAGTGCCTCTAAGGTGAGAGTAAGACATCAAGGTAAGGGGATACTGAGAGAATTAATCTGGTCCCTGTTTTGAAATTTACGAACCTCGTTCAGGAGTTGCAATAACTGGCCCCCATGGATCCTTCATATTTGACATTTTCGAGTGAACCATTCGGTCGACCGCAAATCACTTTCAATGAGTCTCAGTCTGTCGATGCAAATGAACTCCATTCCAAATGGTACCTGAATATGTCATACCGGGCAGGCGAAACTTCTACTATATGCGGATTTTACCTCCTCAGTGTCCCGCTTCTCCTGGAACTTCATTGACATACTTAGCTGGAAATGGTTGAAGAGGCTGTGAGGCTCCACCTTAGTTCCTTGAATCTGGAGCTGCAAGAATGTGTGAAACCTGGCTAGAAACAATGCTCTTTAATTTCCCAAACTAAGTAAGACGTGCTATTTGACATCTATACCTTATTCCTTGACAAGCTTTTGGTCTTCTCATTGAAGATCATGGTACCTTGAAATGATCGACCGGTTTTGTCGGATGTTAGGCAAGTGGAGCTGCCATCCCACAAGTATTGAAAAGAGGCGGATGCGATTGGACGGGTAGTTCGGATGATGGCGATTATAACGTGGATAACAATTAATCAACTGAAATCCTTGGTTCGAATCTAAATCTTCTGCTTGAGAGCTCGGAGGCCCCTGCAAATTCAAAAAAAAAAACCCTCTGATTGAATCAAAAACACAATATTATGTAACTTTCCTGACGAGCTCATACCTCATTGCGAGTCTCATCGTCTCACGTGTGCTTAGCAGGCTTGCAAGTTTATCATCGTCATATGCACTGAGTAATACCTCAAGCAACATTAGGAAAACCTGAAGTCTAGATTTCCGGACGCATTCAAGCCAGAATTCTGCCTCGCCAATTTGCAGTCGATTATTTCAAATTCGTGATGGGCTTTCTGTTTCACGGTGTCACAAATGGGAGTTTTGTACCCATCAGGACCCATTCCGTGGCAAATTTCGTTGGCACACTCGAGTAAGGCAACTGAGGGGGCAATACGACTGATCAATCCATGTCACCCACATCCTTTTGAGTCCATACTCCAGGGGGACAACACTCAAATACGTTTTGTGCGGAGAAAAACAGGTCAGGAGGTGACCATGCCAGCTGGCAGTCGATAGGGTGGCAGGCAACCACCCCAGACTAGCTGAAACGGCCTAAGTAGGAGTAAGAAATGCGTGGTTCGTCCTGTCATTGGCCTCTCACGTTCGTCTTGTCATTGCCTACGTCCGAAGCCAACACGCCAGCCGCACTAAATAATCCAAACAGGTAATTCCAACGACCGCGTTGTATACATGTATTCGCAAACGGCGCCTGATTAGGTTTTGGCAGGTTCAGAATTGCACACGATAGAACGATGACAGGCCTGACTCTGCATGACGGACCGCATCTTCGGGAGAAACATGGCGGATCCTCGCGGGACTCGCCGCAGTGCCAATGTGTTTGAACCGAAGACATTGGTACCTTCCCCGACTTATGGTAACATGCTTAGGTAGTCTTTGATCATCTTGATCCGTTCGAGACCTCAGGAGAATGGACTCCGCACCTTGTCGTCCTTCAATACCAACAAAACCGCCGAGGAGTCTTCCTTCGGGAGCCGAGGAATTACGAGAGCCGAGGAACAACAAGGAATGAGGAGAACATCTCGTTGAATATTCCTTTTTAGGCGTAGATGCTATGAGGTTGTGGGTATCATCACCTTCTATAAGAACTCTCAGAAAGCTCACCACAAAGCCATGATAGTTCCTCATCCACTCAGGCATCTCAGCAGCTAACAGCAACCGCTTCCATTCTCTTCAGTTATTTGCCATCTTGTCCGCGACAGGTCACTTCACATTCACTCTCTTTACAAGTCCAAGCAATTTGAAACGCAGCTACCTCATCATGAAGTTCCTCAGCACTCTCGTTCTGGCCTCCACCGCCTTTGCCTACCCCACGATTCCGCAGGAAGAAACCAAGCGGCAGCTGGGCGGCACCGTCGGCAGCACGGCGAACGAGTTCAAGACCGGCGGATGCAACGATATCATCTTCGTTTGGGCGCGCGGCTCCACGGAGATCGGCAACATGGTGGGTTTACTCGAGTTCCTTGAACCCAACTGTCGATTGTTGGTGACTTTGATGCTAAAACTTTCTTTTCTCTGAACAGGGCACCGTTGTGGGACCCCCTGTTGCCAACAACCTGAAGGCCGCCTTCCCGGGTAAGGTTGCCGTCCAGGGTGTTGCTTATCCCGCTGGTCTGGACACCAACTTCCTCCCCGGTGGTGCTGACCCCGTTGGCATCAACGAGATGAAGAGCATCCTCAGCGAAATCGCGAGCAAGTGCCCTACCGCCATCGTCGTCACTGGAGGCTACTCGTAAGTTTCAGAACTTCATTTCTCACTTACATGCTAGGCTCGGAATTCTGACCAATCTTAAAACAGTCAAGGTGCGGCCGTCAACCACCGTGCCATCGAGAACGCCCCCGATGCGCAAAAGACCCAGATCGCCGGAGTGGTCACCTTCGGAGACACCCAGTTCCGCGCCGACAACGGCCAGATCCCCAACTTCCCCAAGGACAAGATCAAGATCATCTGCGCCGCCAACCCGCGCGACACTGTCTGCGACGGAAACCTGAGCGCCGCCGTCCTGGCGCCTCACCTGTCATACGGTGCCAACGCTCAGGAGGGCGCCGAATTCCTCATTGCGCAGATCAAGAAGGTTCAGGCTTAAGGTCAACTTGCACCATCTGTCAATCTGAGGCCCACAAGGGGCAGTGTTTTCTTGTCGAGAACGTTGTCCCGCGATCAGATTTGCTGAGTGGGCTGATGGGAGTGGTTCCGCACATATCATGAAAAAAATGGCTGGGTCCTCTTTTTGTTTTCTTGCGACATGAAGCTTCCGGAGGCTTCGGTACTTTTGTTTCTTTCCTGTCTGGCTTTGGCCAAGACACGCGGTTGTTAGTCCTGCTTGAGTGCTGCATCTTTTCTTTCCAAAATATATCACTGTTACCCGCCAATCTTATTTTCCAAGGCCTGTGACCTGATTGCTATGAATGTTCTGCCCACATGAGGCCAGAGCAAGACATGTGCCAGAGGAATGGGACCTCATTGCGGCGGTGCAGACAGACAAGAAAACGCCGCGTGAAGGTCACATCCGTGCCTGTCGCTTTGGCCTCGTCCAATTAAGCATCTTGAACCTCAGGGCGCACAGAGGCTCGGGCCTCACTATCAGTTCAGACGGATAATTTATATGAACATGTCAGTGTGTCGCTTCGTTTCTTTTTTGCCCGCAAGCTGTTTCACACTGAGTCTTCGCTCGCCGACCTTCCGTTGCATATCATGAACAATATCTTCATTTGCTGCGTGACTTTGTGAAGACTTCAGCAATCCGATGAGTACCGCTGTCAACCATCTGGGCTAAGTTCCACAACGACAAAATTCGAGAAGCAACCTGCAGCACCGTTTCAAGCCGTTGAACGTCAACTTGTCCTGTGGGGAACCAGCTTGCTTCTTTGCCCCCACCACGATGTTTTCGGGGAATTTTCTGTGGGGGCTGAAAAGGGGCCAAGACTAGAGGGAATCTCGTGTGTATAAGTCACCCACTTGCAGTTTGCTGTCAGATATAGATGAAAGGCCAGGTTCTTACCACTTTGAGTAACTCCCGCGAAGGATTTTGTTGCTGAGTCCCACTGTTCTACAACCCCGCCTGGGGTGCATGCAGACTGCGTGACATTGTGGGTATCCACCATTGGCCAGAATCAGCCATCTTATTGAATGCGATTGGAGGATGACTGAATCCCTGTCGAATTGACAACATCGCGATCCCCTCGCAGTCAAAGTGCCGAGGCACACGAAGCCATCATTCAGGGGGCATGGCCAAATGTACGTTTCTTGACGTTGAACTGCACAGATTTGCGATCTCTCCTCTCAGACCCTTTATGAAGACACCGTCACACATGGTAGTAAGCCAAGAATATCAACTTCGTTGGCATGAAGTGACGGAGAACTCCGTCTTGTATGATCCCCTCTTCCGGAAGAACTTGCGATGAAGCTCAAAACTGGATGGACTCAATCAACTCGGACATTATGTCAATGATGCAGAGACCGAGGCCACGAGGCAGAAGACCTTGAGTATCTCGAATGGACATCACACTTTCTGTCATAAAAATGTAGATAAATACTTGAGACACGTTCGTGTTGGAGCGTGAAGCTTTCAACTCACAATCAAGGGATTATCTGACAGATTCTTATCGCAATCGGATTTACAACAAAAAAGCCACGATGTTTTTCATCAAGCTTGTCGCTCTTTCTGCTCTTTCTCTGTCCGTTGTACACGGCCAGGGCATTGATTGTTACGGGCTGGACCCGAGTAGTGGATCCGGGCTAAGGCCCGGATTCTGCCACCTCTCACCACGCCGGATTCGCGTAGGCTCCACCTAACGCTAAACTTCCGCGAAGCCTTCGCTCCGAAATCTCTTTTCTTCTTCAGCTTAGATTCTATATATTGAAATCACCCCTACGTGGCCTCACGAGGGCTGGAATCTTAACACTGATGACTTCCCAGAGCTTCCAGAGACTGGAGTCACTATCGGTGACCCTGTTCCCATCCGGCCGGAAGATATTCCCGCTGGCTGTTCTGACTTCGAGATTCTCGTTGGTTTGTTCTGTAAGAAATCGATCAGCCTCTTCTATCAACCTAGCAAAGCGTCGTCTAGCTCGAGGAACGAGTGAGCCCAACTTTGTCGGCGGCGGCGGAAAGTTTGGCATCATCGTCGGCGACCCGGTCGTCAGCAACACGACTGTTGATCTTCCTGGCGCCAGAGGATACCATGTTCAAGTAAGAACTGGATTTCTTGTACCTGATCAAAACTCTTTAATCTAACAACACACATAGTATCCGGCCAGCTCGCAGATCATCACGGGCGTCCGTCAAGGTTTCAGGCTGTTGCCTGTCCCAATCAGAACTTTTCTCTGGTCGGATATTCTCAGGGCGCGGCTGTGATTCACGCCGCCGCAGCTGAAATCCCAGCTGAGCTCTATAGCCGCATCAAATCTCTGGTGATGTTTGGGGACGGATACTTGAAGCTCGGAGCCAGCCTGAGCAAATTCCCCGCCGGGCTGGACGAGAAGGTGAGGCAGGTCTGCGCAGCTGGTGATCCGGTAAGAATGATGACGACTCAGAGCCAATGTTTTATGACTCCAGCTGACTCTCTCGTGCCCTGATTGCTAGGTTTGCGATGCTAGTGGTACCTGCACATTCTTCCACCTGACTTATATCCGTCCTGAGTTCATTGATCCTGCCGTCGACTTCATTGTGCAGAAGTTTACTCAGTAATTCAATAACTAGAAATACTGAAAGACCTTTATAGCTTCACTTTGTGGCAGTTTGTGGGTCGTTGAAACGAAGTGAAGAGGATTGGGTGCTGTCGCTTTCCATGTCTGGTTTTTCCTAGTACCTATATCGAATACCTACGATGAGCTTACGTCAATGTAAGCCAACCCAATTCAAGCTTTGAAGCCTCCGCCGGATAACTCTTCCTCGAAATCATAGCAAACCTGGAACTCGCAGTGACAAATTTCAGGATCGCTCTCAACGTCGAAGTTGAAGTTTGCCTCATCGTCACTGATCAGAACCTTCCGGGGACCACTATTACTATGTGATGCTGCCTCTTCTAGGAGCTGAGCCTGACGTGTTCTTTCCATGGATTTGAACAAGAATGCAGCCTCAAAGAGAGTCTGCCCAACGGTCAGGATGCCATGATTCCTGAGAATGCACCCCTTGTCATTTGGGCCAAGCGCGCTAGCAATGCGGTCGCCTTCTTCAACTACCCAAGACGACTTTTCTGTAGCTATCATACAAAATATGCGCATCTCCTCGAAACTTGCAAGCATCTTGCGTCAATAAATCGACCATGCCTTCCCATGCACACTATGACAGTGGCAAACCGCATATGCATCCGGTCTAGCTTTATGAACAGAGGCGTGAATGAGGAACCCGGCGTTATTCAGAAGAACAGATCGATTCTCAACAACGAAAGACCCATCTAAGTCGACAAGAATCATATCGCTAATCTTCAAGAGGCCGAAATGCCGGCCTAAGGGGTTGGTCCAAAACGAGTTGGGAAACTCTAGATCACGAACCGAGATGTGACCACTCACCCCCTCGACGTAGCCTTCCCGATGCCAGTGACGGAAGGCAGCAGCCATGTGCTCAAGTTGCCACTGGCGGTGGGATATCAAGTCTGGGTGCTTGGGAATTCAGCTGAGAACAACTCCGCCATTGGGACATGGCTTGAAGCGGAGTCTTGTGCTGCAATTCGTGGCCCTGTTTGCTTCGGGAAGCCTCTGTGATTTGGTTACTGACAACTTCAGAAGATTCAACGAGAGCAATTAAAGATACCATGATGGGATGGGATTGTTTTGCTATTTGTTTCTGTGCGATGTACGATTGATGTCGTCGAATATGGAGAAAAAGTTAACTAGTTTCAACATGACAGACTAATGGCGAACAGCCTACATGTTACAGCCTGTTTCTCATGTTGATGTGAACCGCCTTGATGATAGTATACGCTTGTAAGTCAGCTTCACCAAATTCTCTGCCAATACCGCTCTGTACTTTGGGTACTGCAACGCAACGCATACATACCACAGTACATCTTGGGCAGCCTCATACTGCCCTGATCTTTCAAATCTTGGATGATATGGACAATAGCATCCCAAGCAATTCCTCTATTGACCATGTTGTGAAAGTTTCCAATACATTTGTTCTCATCTGATGTGTATGTATGATTGTAGAAAACGTTGAATGATTCAAATATGGTCCGGAGCGAGACTACCACAACTCAGTCTAAGCGGGGATTTTCTCGACGTTACTTATTTTCCAACTGACGTTAGGATCTACGAAATGTTAAATGTATCGACGAGAGTACATTAATCGATGAAGACAAAACAGACCTTTTTTTGTGCTTGGGAGTTACCGTTGTGGCCTGCTGCCAAAGCCAAGTGGTCAGTCCAGGTCCAAAGAAGACATGGGCCCGGCAACACTTGACGAATTTGATTTCGGTGACATCATTGACGCAAGTAATTTTATTCTTTGTAGAGCAAACTTCTACTTTTGGTCTAATCATGGGACTTCTTAGTGGCCGATAAGCAATGTCATTACAAATTTCTGTTCCCGTGTGCGCCCTTAGTTGGAGGACATGGGGTTCACTGTGTGGGCCAGTCAGTGGTGTTCAGCTTAAGTCAGACTTCATGATAAGAAGTGGCAGAGATAGGCTGAAACAGATCCCGAGTTAAGAATTCCAACTCGTCCAGGATTGGAAGGTTTCTGCGTGCACGATCTGCAAAGACTCCGGCCAGGTCGCACTCGTTGAGACACTTTTGCTGTCGATAGGCCAACGTGTTGGATCTCTAAGCAGTCGGCAGAAAGGGTGGATCTGGAAGGCGGTATGGGCACTTACAAACGGCCCTCTCACTTACATACCACTTCTGAGGAATCGTGGGCTCTGCCCACAACCTCCTCCTTCCACCGCCATGACGCAGCAATAATAGACCATTATTGACACTTCGTTCCAACCGTACGGTTGCCCTGCTGACGTGTATACCAACACAACGTCTATCGACGAGCCACAATGTTACGACTACCTCATTCTTGTATTAATCTGTCTGGAGCTGAATGATCTTGGAGCAAGTCGAGGGATGTTCAGCCGCCACAATACGCCTTGCAGTGCTTTGAAATTTTAAGCACGAGAGGTCTTGCTGGCTGCATCAACTACCATGATCTTGACCATCTTCGTGGGTTGATGGTGCTCATTCAGTTGCAAAGAAGCTCCGGCCTGGCTGGGTGATGACTAATTTCGAGGTTGTTTCTACACCAAAAATCGGTATAGGACTCTTGATCTGGTTGGTAAGCAGACCCCACTTTCAAAGAATGCTGCCAAGGTACGGCTCCCACACTAGACAAGGTATCAATTGCTCCCTTCGAGTTTTGATTTCTTGCGCAGTAATGAGACCCGCACACTTGCCGCCCATTGCGCGTAATCGGAAATATGTTGAACCCTTTCGCTGTCTCTCCCTAGATTAGCTTTCCCACTCGGATGCGATTCTTGATGACCAATTTCACATCAACGACGGACATCAAGAAAGTAGGTGCGTCACGATCTAGCACACTCTCGCGTGGCATAGCGCATTGAAATTATCGAGAGATTCTTGAAGGGCTCTCAAACGGATGATCATAAGCTTCTGACAACAGTACCTAAATAGTATGCTTCATTTAGAGGATGTTTGAGGACCGCCGCCAAATTCAGGCCTCTCGGATTTCCTGAATAAGATCCTTGAACACGACATCACCCCCATTTGCCAGCTTCTGAAATTCTGTCTCGTTCTCAGCCACCCATGGCTCAAACTTTCCGGGCTAAAAAGTCTTGTTATCGTCCCGATTCCATTTTAACCTTTCGCTGACTCGAGTCTGAGGTCGACTCACCATTGGCAAAAAGAAGCCTCTCTCGTATGCGGAGTCAAAGACGCCCATTACAAACACGTCTCTCAGTTCTTTCTCTCGCTCGCTTGCCTGGATATCCTTCGTCGATTCGTTCCACATTGAAACCAGCTTGGTCATGATGCTCTTGTACTGCTCCTCGGTCCGGCCTGTTCCGCTTCTCAGAGTGATCATGAGTTTGTTGGTCTTCAATTCATAACCACCAATCCAAAAGTCTTCTGTATTGGCAGCGCGAATGTCGATGAATCGACAGTTGACAATGAAACGAGGGGCTTTGAAAGTTGTCACGTGCCAGTCAGTGATGAGCCTCGCGAGATTGGCCTTCTGGGAACGGCCAAGCGGAAGGATTTGGTGGAATTCGTAGGTAGGCATGATTGCTTGATTCCACGTCTGCTCAGATTGATGTTGATTCTTTTGATGAGAATATTTGAGTATTTCAACACTCGATGACAGATGAGGCGAGTTTTTATTGTCTCGGAGAGATCTGGGAATGGACCATCGATCAGGCAGCCAGGCTGAGGCAGGTAACATTAGTTCCCTGCACAACCTAAGGTACCTTGCTTTACCTAGGTACGATCCTACGCACCTCACCAACCACGGTACCCCTCATTTACACGAGAAATGAAGATTATAACATCGGCTCTAGCCTCTGAGGGATACTGGTCAGTACCTAGGGCGCGCCCTGCACATGATAAATCGGAGAACGCTTCGCTCGAGACATCCACCTACTACCTGGCAAGCGTGATTTGTCATCCCAGTATATTCGGCCATTACCCCTCCTCTCCTTATGGGCACAGAGTACATAAAATAGGTACTTCATTTAGACCCTGGGACCTCATATTGAGCCGTCATCATAATTTTCCCCCCCTAGATTGACTTCCATCCCCTATCGACCCAAATCGCCCACTAATCGCAACATGGCATCTCAGGGCACCTTTCGCCGTGACACCGTTGTCTTCACTGACAAGGCCATGAAGGCTCTACCTGTGTTCTCACAGGCTATCAAGGCGAACAACATTCTCTACGTGTCAGGGAATGTGGGCATGGATCCTGTTACAGGAAACTTGCCGACGGAGTTGCTGCACAAACCGTGAGTACATGCAGCGTGACCTTGGCAACTCGAAATGCGGGTGGCTGATTTACAATCTATTGGCGACCAGACACAAATCCTCAAAGGGCTTGAAGCAATTCTTCTAGCCGCTGGTTCCAGTCTTGGACAAGTCATCAAAGTCAATGTCTATGTGACCGACATGGGAAAATTCGCTGAGATGAACGAGGCGTATTTGGGGGTGTTCGAAGAGTCCCAACCAGTGAGTTCGTTTATCGGTGAATCTAAGAAATTACTGACCTCGAGAAAGGCTCGCACCTGCGTTCAGGTATCTGCGGTGCCTTTCGGGGCTTTGGTTGAGATGGAGTGCCAAGCATTGTTGAGTTGGATGGAGGTGCCACAGACCACTAAATGTTCTTTCGTAGATGATATGCGATTGAAGAATAGAGAGTAGCCAATGAAGTACATGTATTCACATCCAAATTATTGCCTCAACATGACAAATTGGCCTTCTCTGTGGTAACTGGACTGTTTTCAGCTTAGCTGCCAACTTTGCAGTCCCCGCTGTCTTGCTTGATGACCAATTTCCCCGCTCCTTGTTTCGCACACGGCATCCCAAGGGCGCGAGTGCACGAGGTACGGGGTTCTCGCCGAGTCACGCCCCTGAATGAAGTTATAAGTACTCCCTATCCGACTATTGAATAGCCCAAGTACTGGATACTTCGACTCTCATAGCGGTCTCACGTTCATCTGAAAGAGAGATCTCAGTCACAATGGCGTCTGACCAAATCCTAGCGTTGGCTCTCACCCCTTTTGGGAAATCCATGAGAGAGAAATACTTTGTTTTCGCAAAAGGCTATACCAACGTAAATCAAGGTACTCTATTCGCTTGATACTCATGACAATGGGGTTAAGTTTCAGTTTTGGCCATCAGACATTATCTTACTACGGGCACTTCAGGTTCCTTTGGAGGCTACTCGAGCCCAGTCCGCAACGCACTTCGTCATTACCAAGATGCCGCCGAGGCGGAGCCAGACCGATTCATACGCTACGTGTTTCCAGAAATCCTCCGTCGCAGTCGGTCTCTCCTTGCAGACTTTATGAGATGTCCTATGGATGAGCTGGTGCTCTGCCCCAATGTGACGACAGCTACAAACACTGTGCTGTTAAACATTCGATGGGAGGATGGCGACAAGATCGTGTATACATCGGGCGTCTACGGTGCTCTCGAAAAGACCATCGAAGCCATTATGGAAGCCCAGCCTTCTGACATTGAAGTGTCCGGGGGCAAATCGCAGCTTGATATGCCACTGGCGTCTGAGAAGATCGTGGCCTTATTTCGAGAGGCCTTAAAGCACGAAAAGCTCAAGTGCAAGCAGGCTGGTAAAGGGCGTGTTCGCTTGGCTGTCTTCGACACAATCATCAGCCTGCCCGGACTTCTGATGCCATTTGAGGAGATGGTGCAAGTCTGCCGTGAAGAGGGCGTTCTCAGCATGATAGACGCGGCACATGGCATTGGGCACATACCGCTCAATTTGGGCAAGCTTGACCCAGACTTCTTTGTCACCAACTGTCATAAGTGGCTCTTTACCCCCCGTTCCGTCGCTGCTTTCTACGTCCCAAAAAGAAACCAACACATGATTCGGACAACACTGCCAACCTCCCATGGGTTTCGACCGCTTGCAGCACGTCAGGTGTTTGATCCTATGCCCTCATAAGGAGAGACGAACCCGATGGTGAAGCAATTCGAGTAATTCGTAACCATCGACAATGCGCCTTACTGCTGTATCGAGACGGCTTTGAACTTTCGCGAGAAGGTTTGCGGGGGAGAAGACGCTATTTGGACCTACTGTACGAATCTCGCCCGAGAAGCTGAGAGGATTATGGTTGAGTCTCTGGGAACCGAGACTTTTGAAATTCCAGAGGAGGAACGCGTCTTCTTTGCGCATGTTAGGCTGCCGATAAAGGTCGGAGACGATGCGAGTGCGGCCCATATCAGTTTGAGTGACGTGCCAGCTGTCACTGAGTGGATCAACCGGCAATTCGTTGAAACATACCGGACGTATCTGTCCTTGCTTTTCTATCGTGGCTCGTGGTGGGCTAGATTGAGTGTGACTGTCTACGTGGACATCGAAGACTGCAAATACAACGCCAAGGTGTTGAAAGAGCTGGGCGAGAAAGTTCAGCGAGGCAAGTACAATAATTAGAGTCAATAGACCTGAGATAGTGAGACAAGTAGAATAAGACTTCAACCGAATGCGCAAGACTTGTCACGTTGACCACAAAGCCAACGAGCACCGCTGAATATGTGCGGCAAACAAGCTCTGAGTCTCTGAGACTCCAAAATTGTGTTGGAACGCTTTCTGCTGAGAACTTTTACGAATAGCACGGTACTCCGTAGAAATCTGAATGCAATTTAATTGATTAGAAACTCATCCGATGAACCGGAATTTAGCATGGCGTTCACCATACCATGGATCATACAATCCAAGGCGGTTTGAAGACTCATGGCACGTGAATAATAGCCCATGGAATGGATTGGAGACATGATCTACGAGTTTGGAATCCACGAGTACTCCGTACACAAGTTCGACCAGGCTTGGGGACCCTGAGCTGAAAGTGAGTCAAGGCGGAACGCAGGCCGCAGTGAACTACCATGCAGGAAAATACACATGCCATTTGCACAAGAATTCGTAGAAAAGCCAATGAAATAAGTAAGGTATTCATGGCTGAGGTGAGAATACCATTAAACCAAGAGAGATCACGTCGAGCAGGGGTCCTAGCCTTGTTTTCAGCCCCTCCTCGTCTAAGGGACCCCTTGTGTTTTTGTTGGTTCCACTCGGAATCGCCGTTCTTCTGCTACGAGCGACTTAAGGCATGTTCAGGCATGAAGGGACAACTCATTCACTGCCGAAAAGAGGAGATACCAGCCCAGCCGCAGGAGTAACAATCTCAGATGAGCCTAGTGAGTGAAGTTTATGTTTCTTCTTTTTCACGCAAAACCGTGCAGAAAACAATCCAGGCTCTCCGAGGAATCGCAAGTCGCTACGTTCACCGCAGCATCGGAGAATTCTTTTTTTTTTTTGAGGAATGCCAGGGGCCCTGACATGGTGAACGGGGGTTAAGGCAGGGGTTTTTTCAGCTAGTGGGGAAGACGTTTCCCATCTCGAACTCGTTTGGGACTTGCCACACTAGTTTGCAAACTAGCAGAACATCCCATGTAACCCGTCAGGAGACCATAGTGAACAGTACTTTGGAGTAAACTAGCTGGTTTTGACACTCGAGCTGGTGGCGGCGCCCCTTTCGGGCCTAGGTGTTGGCTCCCGTACGGCTTCACCCGCAGTAGCGGCTAAACTATAGTATGAAATGGCCGTTCTGGACTGTTGTATCCTGGTTGACAACGTCGCAATGCAGAAAGCACTCCGAAAATGGGGTCAGCAAACGCATGGCCTGACATGGTATAATTTGAGCTTACTTGAAGTTGGTGTTATTTAGTCGTAGCATTTTGTCTCACTTCGGAGTCGCTTAGAGATGGACATCCCGAAGTAGAAACGAGCATCTCTCGTAAGGGAATGCAGGAGATGGGTTTGCCTGCTGAACTATGCCTTTCAGCTTTCGGATCCAAGCCCACGGTAACGATCAAGCAGGGTGTATCATGGAGCATTCTGGGCATGGAATCTCGTGGAGAAGATACTCCGCTTCGGTCACATCCGGAGCCTAGAGCAAAATCTAGTGAAGCAATGAGGCTTGCTGAACTCTACGGAGTTCAGCTGCGATAATTCTAGCCCAGTCTGAACGAACTTGCGGTCTAGACGGACTCAAGAACTTGAACTATGAAGCATGAAGGCACGCTGAGCTATTGTGTATAAGAATCGCTGGTCAAAGCCGGAAGAAACATATTTCTCACTCACTCACTCACTCATCATCTCAACTGAAGCAGCTCAAGTCTTTCCTACGACTCTTCACTGTTATCACTCATCCAATACATCAAACAGAACGAGCACTTGATCACATGAGGTTCTTATCCTCGGTCACAATGAAGTCCTCCATCATCACTGCTCTCGTCGGCGGCATCATCGCACAACGTGCTGCCGCCACCCCCGCTGACGAGCTATTCGCACGTCAAGCCGCCTGCAACCGTGATAACTGCTTCCGCGCGCTTCTCGGTTCCAAGCCCGGCCCGGCTTCGGCGTCGGCAGACTGTTCATCATGGATGCAGCTCACTGAGACACCTTGCACCTCAACCGCAACCCAGACGGCCACCGTCACTTCGTACACTACCACCTTGGCCAATGTCTACCCGGGACTCAAGAAGATGAAGCGCGAGGAAATCGAAGCTCGCCAGGCTTTGACCACCACCGCTGCTGCCCCGGCCTGCACACCCGCTCAGAACCGCCCCAGCAGCATGCCAGCCTACGCCGAAACGGGTTGCAAGAACACCATCGGAACACTCGTTCCTACGGCGCGCTACTCGTCTGCCTGCTCCTGTGATGGAGTCACCGCCTCAACTACCACACTTGCTACTCCGGTCACCACCATCACTGTTACGACCACCATTGAGGCCGCTTTCACGCCCACGGCCACACCCACGGCATTCGTCCTCCAGGGATCCGGTGACCGAAGCCTGTACGTGAAGGTCGATGACCAAGGCGCGCTCCGCCTTGTCCGCGATGCGTCTGTCGCCACGCCATTCTACGTCGACAAGACCGGTCAGATGCGCAACCTTAACAGCCCGGACAAGGTGCTCGTGGACTACTACCAGCCCGACCCTGCCACCGCCAACGACAAGGTGTACAGCGACGTGCAGGGCACCGGAAACTACCCCATTACTTGCTCGTACACCGGTCACTCTAACGATGCTTACTACGGCAACTGCCAGTCGAGCGGCTCCCCTACTGGAAACCCTGTTGTTTATGGCTTTGGATACTGCCCGAACCAGGGCGGCTACGTTTACATGATCCCCAACAACTCCAACGTCCGCTGTGCTGGAGGTTATGCTTTCTTGGGCTTCTGGCTGCAGACATACACCAAGGCCTAAAGAAATCAGGAGCTGATTTGTTGCGTTTTCTATTCTCAGAGAAGAGGCCATTTTCGTATGAGAATGTTTCTTCTCAAGCAACTTCTTCTCCCGAAGAAGTGCATTGGCCCTCAACTTTATCCTAATTCCTAGCTTTTGATTTTTCAGTGTGGCGTTTTCAATAACAGTTCATTGCAAGACTAAGATGATATCTCTTTACACCCTGTGCTTAGTGATGATGTGCTTAAGATGTTGTTTGTTGCTACGAGCTTATTCCATAGCAAAGATGAGATTAATGAAAGATCTCGGGGCTCCAAGAGAGGATTCAGAGTTTTGATTTTGACTAAAAGTTGATGTTCTCATAAAGGGGCCAATCCTCCACTTGTTTACAAGTCCCTTTGCTAAACTACCAACTCACACTCGATGAGATTTCCAACATCCGACTGGCCGCACTTCCAGAACTTGACGATCCTCAAGTTCAGCCCGCTCTTCTCAATCAGCTGGTGCCAGTGGTCTTCGGTACGTTCTAATGCCGAAAGCTGGGTCATCATCAGGATGTCGCCGGCTGTGGCCTCCCAGTAAGCACCCGTACGAGGAATGACCACCTCAAAGATCAACAGCTTGCTGTATCCAGGCTTCATTGATTCTGCAGGGGGGGCCAGAATCTTCTTGCACACATCATCTGGCCAGTCGTGCATGATCGAGTGCATGAAGTAGGCCTTTGCGCCCTTGATTGGCTGCTCGGTCAAGAAGTCGTGGCCCATTAGTTCGATGCTGGGGTCAATGCCTTTGACGTCGTTGATGACCACGGGAAGATCTTGAAGAATGACTTTCTGGATGTTTGTTAGTCATGCCTCAAGAGCCCGTACTGAACCATATGTGACTGGGGTCCTTTAGAAAAGATAAACTTACGCCTGGGTGATTCGGATACATCTTTTTGAACTCATCAATGTCATGACCAAGGCCACCGGCCACGTCCACCAGAAGTGGTGAATCAGGTGAGGTATCCGCATCTTTGAATAGGGTCTTCTCGACAGGATACAACGAAAGATGCATCCAGGGCACTCGTCCTTGTCTATAGCCACCCACTGTGAGAGTTGTTAGTGATCATATTCCCATTACTTGGCTCTTTCATATACCTACTGTGATGATTCGTGTGAGGGCCCAATCCTATGGAACGTAGGTACTCGAAGCAGTTTGGCGAATCTGTCTGATAAGACGCGTGCATAGCTGTGCGTACAGCATCAGTAGGATTCTGCCAGTTGGTCTCCCGGAGAAACTTGGAGAACTCGATTGGGCTTCGACCAATGCCACCAATTCTGTAATTTGTACGAGACGTCAGTTGAGATGGAAGATATCGCAGAAGGCATAGATTTGGATATCCTTACAGGGCAACGTAGCCATCACCGATGACATCTAGAGCCAATGACTTGGTGAAGTTGGTTAGCAAGTACTCGTCCTGCGCCGTCTCCTTCAGATGGCCCATTGCACAGACGTGACGCAAGACACGTCCTGTATGTAGTGTAAGTCGAGATATGTTCCGAAGCGGCAGGGGAACCTTTACCTACCAAGAAGCACATGATCGATGCCGAGAGTCTCAGCCAGATTGTCAACTTTCTGGGGTTAAGCCACACCATTCTTGGCCATGAGCTTCCATAGCCCAGTGTCAACTCCAGTGATCAAAGCTGCATTCAGTCCAGGCTGATAATGACTGTCAACACATCCATAACTTGATCTTTAATGAAGTGCCGACTTTAGGTTGTTACTCACGTCCGCCCACGTGTGCTGCACCATTTGCTCACGTGGTGTTTAGAGGGACTGAAGAAGACTGCGGGTCTTGATGACCAACTCATGGCGTGTTTACTCGTCTCCTTTGACTAGCTTCTTCTGCAGATCATTGATGTTTTGGATCAGGCCATCCACAGCCGTGTAGTCGCTCGGGCGGGTAGCAAGGGACAGGTCAAGATCTGCAGCCATATTGAGACTGGTGAGGAGTGGCAGTTGGCAAAGGAGAAGGTGTAAGGAAACCTGAGCTTTGACAAACTGACATGAGTTACACAAGGGGTTCAAAAAAGAATTGTCTTTAAGTAATGCAGAGGCGCAGCTTCTCAAAGGATATAAGTGGATCATGGATATCCTCAGAAACGGCGTACCCACTGAAACCAAGTTGGTTTTGTTTGCTTCCAACAGAAGTCACCACTTTTACATCCGTTTTCGTCTTAACGCCCGATAAGGGACTGATAAAGTTCCTAGGGTTCTAGCCAAGGGGTACGTGTTATCGTGTGATGAACAGTTGTTTGCTTGATGGCCCCCACACGTCAACCTTCAAGTACGAGTATTCGAGCCCTGTGAGCTCAAGCCGGTGGGAGAAGACATGGAGACAAGATGCATATCAGCAATGAACCTACGCATCGCCCCGGCCTTCAAAAATTCCACACTTATGTCTTGACAGGCTGAGGATCCTTCCCTGGGCTTCCGGTTTCTGGGGTCTCATTCCCGGACTTCCCCCGAGATCGCATCAGGCCACAACTCCGAGTCTTCAACCAAAGTTCCTTCAGAACCAACAGCTCGGGAAAGGGTATTGACAGTCGATCAACATCCAACCTGTATGTGCAGTCATGGATTGCGTGGAAAACAGACCCAATTTGCAATGCACATCAGGCGGAACAAGTCCGAAGCGTAGGGGATGACAACATTTCCACTCCAAGTCTCAGGCATTGAAATCCTGCTGCCTCTCAACCTCCGTCGACTATGGTGAACCCAGACCTGAGCTGTACTTTGCGCGCCAGTTGATACCTTTCATCTCCTCGTTCAGGAGAATTCGTTCGCCATCATGGTCGACGACAAAGGTCCAATGATCATTGCCGTCTGTTGGTCTTTCACTGCCCTAGGCCTCATCTTCGTCGTTGGAAGGCTCTTCGTCCGAGCCACAGTTCACCAAAAGCTATTCAGCGATGACTACTGGATAATTCTTTCGTCTGTAGGTTTCTGCAGCTCCACATTTTCTGTGTCATCGACCTCAAAGTTCAAGGCACACTGACTTACGAATTGACGTCAAACAGTTTTGCGCTATCCTCTCGAACGCATTAGTGATCACCTCAATCGGTTGGGTTAATGTCAAACACTTCACAGCTCTCGATCTGGAACAGAAGCAGAACACAGTCAAGTGGATGACAGCGGCTTAAGTCCCAGGCATTGAAACTCTCGGCTTCCCGAAGCTAGCCGTGATCGCGCTTCTCACACGGTTGCTCGCGCCGGGCAAGCTGCACCTCCGGATATTATGATCGATGGGGACCATATGCTACCTGTCACTTACAGCTATGGTCTTGACGCTTCTGCTGCAGTGCACGCCTCCTAGAGCCCTCTGGACTTTTTCAATGCCGCGGGACTGCCTAGACCCGAAGATTTTGGAAGGTATTGGATTAGGGGCAGTCGGCAGAAAAGGTGGAACGGGCAGGCGGTAAGGGCCCGTACAAACGGACCTTCCACTTACACCTTACCGCCGGAGGAATCATGGGCTTCGCCCAAATCCTCCTCATACAGACACACATACAGACGCAGAATCAATACAATTGATATTGACCTTCGTCTCAACCGTACGGTTGCCCCTGCTGACGTGTGTATACCAACAGAAGGTCTGGCCTTCTGGGCCAGTTGTGAGTGAATATGTGCTATCGCAATGCCTATTCTCGAGCACATTGACTGACTACTGAATACTCACAGCCTTTTCTGCCTTTCTTGATTTTTACTTGGCTGTATATCCAGCTGTGGTGCTCTGGAAATTGTAAATGCGGTTCCAGAAGAAGCTGGCGCTTACCTGCGCGCTTGGAATGGGCATTATGTAAGTGTCCTTGCCGGAGGCTCAGAGACGTAGCTAACGAAGATCAAAGCTCTGGATGTGCCGGTATTGTGGAGGCTACAGGTGTGCCAACCCTTTCGAGCCAAGATGTCAGCTGTAGGTTATCTCACCGTCCAAGCCTTAAAAGTAGAGCTCGTAACTAAGTATCAACTCGAGACGACTTATGTGATCCATTACGTTGGACGTCGTGAGTGACTCCTTCTCTCCGCGAAGTAGTACTCGGCTAATCTTTGTAGTCGGCAGCAGTGAGGGGAATCTCATCATCATCGCGGCTTGCATCCCGATTCTGCAACCCATCCTCGAAATGTTCAAAGGGCGCAGCATCTGGTCTCTCGACAGAGAGTCGGGCAGCTACCAATACAACAGCCACAGCAAGAGAAGCGCACAGCAGCAGCAGCAACCGCGGCAAGACTCGATCGAACTAAGAAGTAAGCCGAGGAAAAAGGTTGATGTATATGGGTTCACGATGCACGCCAAGGAAGATAGTGAAGAGAGTATTGTGCATCCGGATAAGCATTCTGCGACATCTTCTTCTGGGCGCCAGAGTGACACCTATCCCGAAAGCGAGGACAAGATTGTCAAGAGTAGCACCGTCACTATCACGTACGATCAGGGGGAAGAGAGACCGACTTCAGCAGCAACGCGATGGGCCGCAATCAGAGTCAAGTCAGAGAAGAAGAAATCAGGAAGAACTGAGTTTAAAACATTGAATCTGAGGGCATTCAGGCAATCTTTAGCCAGTGCAACTGCGCTTGCCCCAGACATCCAGCCCTGCTTCCCCAAGCGAAGTGAGACTGCCGTGTTCCGTAGTACACCAGTGACAATCCAGTATCGCGCCAAAGATTCTAAGGAAGACGTTGAACCAACGGCTGCTACGTCCCAAGAGAATATGAGACGAGGACCAGCCGCAAGACCGCCTTCGTTGCGCTGATCTCCTGGCCAGTCAGGTTTCAGAAACGTTGCTGAAACTGGTGGGGGTCCCCTAGATGCCAAGACTAACACACGGCAAGAGGCAGCTTCTTCATCCCATGTCCACAAGGCGGGATACTTTAACTCCACGTCAGTCAACTGACAGGAATGCAATTCGTCTCATAAAAAGACAATCTTGAATTTGCAGGTTTTTCTTGCAAATTTAGACAGACATGATGTTGTCTTCGTCATTACTAATTCCCCTCGCGTTCGCGTCTTACACGGTCGCATCAGAGGCCCAAGCACACTTGGGCGGGGTACGAACATGCCCCTGGACACCACTGGAGACGCTGTCGGAATGCTCGACGGATATCGCGACAGAAAGAAAGCAGAATACAGAGACAAATCAGAGGCAACGAAATGAAACGACAGAGACTGTGCCATTAGGATGGACGGGGCCTCACGGGTGCGCGGGAGCTTACTGCTTATACGCAAATCGCGGCTTCGCGAATGGGCGCGGAATCGTCATCATCTCAACACCAGAAAACGTGCAGAAAGCAAAGAGCTTGGAACAAGACCTACAGACTCCAGACCGAGAAGATGATCCGTCATCACGGAACCCATCATTCCAGATCGCAGAGGTAGAGGGCAAGGGACTCGGAATGCTTGCGAACAAGACCCTCGCTCGAGGCGACACAGTCATGCTCAAGACACCAGTCCTCCTCGCCCACCGCACCTTCATCGAGCGCACACCGCAAGTAGACCGGCACTTCCTCCTCGACAGCGTCACGAGTTTCCTCCCGGCCGCGACCCGCAAGACCTTCCTCAGCCAGATGGGACACTTTGGCGGCCACAAGGTCAGCGACATCATGGTAACCAACTCGTTCCAGATGGACCTCGGCGGGGGAGCCCAGGGCGACGGCCACCACTACGGCAACTTCCCCGAAGTATCGCGGTATAACCACGACTGTAGACCCAACGTCGCCTTCCGCATCGACGGCCTCCGCCACCGCACTACCATCGTCAGGCCGGTCAAGCCCGGTGAAGAGCTGACGATATCGTACCTCGACCAGCTCGGCGTCCGCTCCGTGCGGCAGCACCGCGCCAAGAGGGCATGGGGCTTCGAGTGCGGGTGCTCGCAGTGCAGTCTGCCGAAGAAGCTCATCTCAGCATCGGATCAGCGGTTGATGGAGATGGAGGAGCTGGAAAGGCAGCTTTCTGACATCGGGGCTAAGGTGACAGTGGCCATGGTGGAGAAGTTCTTGAAGTTGTATAAGGAGGAGAGGCTTGAGTCGAAGCTGGCGGGTGCGTATACGACTGCGGCGCTCAACTTCAATTTGCTTGGGAGGAATAAGCTGGCTGTCAAGTATGCTAGATTAGCTGTTGAGGCGGGCACAATTGAGAGCGGGCCGGAGATGGGGGATGTTGAGGCGATGAGGGAGTTGGCGGCAGATCCGAAGAAACATTTTACATGGAGGGGGAGGCTCAGATGAAGAAATTGGAGAAGATGCACTAAGTCGAAACTCATGCCCGGCTTATGGTCAGTAGAAACAGACACAGAACAATCCACCCAGTCAAAACTCTCGCCCCATTGCTTCTCACCGCCGCTTTTGGCTTAGTTCAAATAGAAGTGAAGTCAAAACAAGAATGCACTTTTGGCCTCATCAGCTCCCTTAAGGGGGGTTAAACTCGCAGTGAAAGGTTAGAAGGGCCAATCCTCTGCAACAAGTCGAAGAATCCCGTGGCCTCAATTAACCAACATTCAGCGCCCTACCTTACTTCAGCATGTGTGTATTGCATTAGACCTCTGGATTTTCTGCTCGTTCCTGATGTTTTTTTTTTTTTTTGTTCATTCTGGGTTCATAATAGATGTAACTGAACATCATGAAAGGCCCCACATCCAAGATCTATCCGTAGACTAGATGTCAATGTCAATATACCCTCTCATAATAACGGATAATAGGGATCAATCTGGCCATAGTACGACGGTGCCATATTGGAGCCACGCTGGCACCACGGTATTAGATGGGTTAATCGCATTACGTGGGGTTATTGCGTTCGGCCAATGTTTTAGGGTGGGCATCTCCCGGGTAGGCTGTCTGGGCAGGGTGCTTGTAAGCAAGGGCTTGGCCATGAGCCAGATAGGCAATGTACCAATGGAAGGATCTTTCCATACCGAGCTGAGGAATTTATTCAGAGCAGACACGACCCATCAGTCTTCACTGCAAAAAGGACAGCATAGCCCGTGAATTTGTCTCTAGAACAAGTTCTTAGTCAAGAACAAAGCAACAACAACCCAAAAGGGAAAGCAGCAGAGTCAAGCACCCTGCCTCGACCCGAAATGAGACACCTTGTCGTCCTGTCACGGTCAGCAATAACATTAGTCATTGCATGCCTAGTTCCACGTGGGTTGTGATAGACGCAGGTCCAGATTCTCAAAGAGCATCCGACCAAGCGACTATTAATTCTCGTCGAAACATGCGTCAGCCGGCTGCCATGCAGCTGTTTTTAATGAAAAATCTCAGATTCTCCCGTGACGTTTGAAGTGCTCGACGCAGATCCGGGTCCCCACAGGAAGCGGGTTCCTCATCTAAGTCCAACGGGCCCCATCACGATAAACTTTCGGTAGATCCGGGCTGAGGGCCGTTCGTTGTTTCTCGACGGCCGCGCGGCGAGTCGGGAGAGCCGTGGTTCTTGGTCCTCAATGTGACACAGGAGCCAGGTAGGAATGCGACTGTTTTGAGCATGTTATCCTACGTTGACGGTAGAGCGCATCCCCAGATCGGATTGCTGGGGGTGTTTTGGGCTCTGGGTGTTGTCGCGGCATGAATACCGTCGGTACAGAACCGCAGCTTGAGGGGATCGTCCATCCATAAGTGTCCTTGAATCTAATGGCACGAGGGAGAGTGTTGTTAAAGGCTGGTAAGGTTATCGTGATCGCTGTTCTACTTCATAGGGCGTGCAAACGTCCCTGAAGATCGTTTATTTCTGGACATGGGGGCTCCGCCTAAACGCTCCAAACGGGACTCGGTCAGGTACTTTCGTCAGTAGTGGTGAGCTCGGTGAGCTCGGTGAAAGAAAGATTCGCTGAAACCTGACTCGCCCAACGGCGTGTCCTCGTATGATGGAGGAAAAGCTCGGGGCATGATTTCTGGACCAGCATGTTGTATTATATTAGAAGCCCAATGCAACTCGGGGCAGGCGCCCTTCCCCTAGTTGATTAGAACGGCCTACCCGCGCTGTCAACGGCATCAAAGAGAGACCTTTCCCCCCCAATGGTGGATGGGTGTCTCACGCGCAAAGAAGACGCCGGCAGTCCGGGAAAAAAGATCGAGATCAAAGACACGGGACGCTAGCCCCAGGAACAAGGAACATGGCGGCAGAGAGGAAACTCGGCGCCGTGGACTGGAGAAGGTTCGTTGTGCGCTGGACGTCCTTGCGACGGGATGACAGGCGGGCGGGTGAGAAGGGACGGGGCTTGGTTGGTGGTGTGTGAAGGTTTTGGGGGGGCCGAGTTGCCGGAGGACCCACTCCGAACGGAGGCTGACGAATAGTGAATGTCCTTTTTCGGCCGATGCGGAATTTTTGAACATCCATCCCAGCCGTACCAGCCACTCCAGGCCACGAGCCAGTGACGTAGCTGTGATGGTTCTCGGCGGGA
>JFFI01002245.1:25166-88197 GCA_001563125.1 Colletotrichum salicis
CCTAGTATTGAGTCGTATCGCGAATTAACCTTCCGTCCGGCATCGCCAGCTTGTTTCTTGCTCGTCTAGGCCTTTTGCTATGGGGAAATCTCAATTGGGATGTGTGGGCGACCGACCAACCCTCCGCCTCTCCGGTGTAAGACAGACGTAATGCTGTCTCCGGATGAGGAAAGTCGAGACTGGGGTATCTTTCGATTCATCAAATTCAAACGGCTTCCTTGCTCGAACCAAAACAATTGATCAAAACGGCGCAGAAGCTTGAATTTCCCTCAGTCCAGGTTGCTCGCACCTCGGCAGACCAAGCTACCGAAGAAAAGCTGCATATCTGCGTGGTAATCCGTGGTGTTAGTCCAAAATTTACCCTGCAACTGAGGCGGGGGACTCGACCAAGAATTCCGTCTGCTTTTCCTGCGCTTGTTGAATGCTACCGTCAATGCTCATGGCCGAAAAATGTTTCCACTCACACTTGTTCAAACGGGCACTCGACCATTGCTCCCCGGATGCTGTTGGCTGTGATTCACTGGTTCTTCGTGCCATCCCTACCCTACCCCTGCTTGTCACATCCATAAGGCCCATGACTTGCAGGCCCAGGCTTCCCACCCAGCCCCATCAATCGTCTTCGCCGGGATCATTGGGAAGGTCGCTTGGCATATTTGCAGTGAGCCCTGTCTTTTTCTCTATTGAAATGCGCTCATAACATGGATGGTCGTCATCTTATAGTCACCAACTAGTAAAATACATACTATTTATCACTCGTGTTCTTCCCCCGCCCTTTGCAAGGTCTGGCTCAGCTGTCATCTGAGCTCTTGTCTTCCTTCGGGTGTCTATTAGACTTCACCCACCATCGATCACCCACACAGAGCTTCCACCAGTCATACACCATACGCCACACAACAAACATAATCTCACACCATGGCACCAGTAACACCAATCTCAAACACCCTCTCGGCCCTCGTCGCAGGTCTCACAAAACGCAACCCATCAGACATTACACCAACAAGAACCCTCCCCTCCTCCATCCGCGACATCTTCGTCCGCCAAGTCGTCACAACAATCACCTCGACCCCCGAGACGACAGAAGAGTCCGCCTCCAACAACAGCCTCAGCGGGGGTGCCATTGCCGGCATCGTCATCGGTTCCATCGTCGGCTTCCTTCTCCTGCTGTGGATCGTCAAGTCGTGCGGCATGTGGAGCCGGCCCAACGACTGGTCTGAAAAGGACGAGTACGCCGAGCGCAGCCGCCGGTACCGTGGCCGATCACCCGGGGAGCGGCACCGCAGGCGCAACCAGCACCGGTACCACCACGAGACCTCGAGGCACAGCCACAGCCGTCGGCCTTCGTACGTTGTTGACGAGGTCCGGTACACGCAGCCTGTGGTCGTGGATAAGAGGAGGGCGAGCGGATCGCCTTTGCCGCCTGCGAATGTGTATCGCAGCAGTCGCAGCAGGACAAGATACTAGATGTTAGGGAGTATCTCTCGTGAGATGGGGACTTGGTGGTATGACTGTATGCCGTCGCTAGGCGGCGTCTTGCTTCAGGTTCTAAAGGGCACTTTGGTGTGTGTGACATGGATACAGCTGAACACAGCTTTAACGACTTTACGAAATGTATTTATTTGCGTGCAATACAATGTAATTATACCTGATGCTCAGAGCAAAGTCATCTGTACTCTTCAAAGATATCCTCACCGATCTTGGTAAACGGTACATGCGAGGACTTTCAAAGTGATTGTCTTGGATGTGTGCCTTCCCTGTCATCGTACCTTGTGGGAATACCCATTTCCAGACGCAAGGGAGTTGCATAACGATGAAATATTCTAGAACGTGATGTAGTGTCAGTCTTCCTTGGATGGGAAAGCATTCTACCTTTACAAAAACGATGATTAGCGAAGCCTTCAAGTGTCATCTCATGAAGAAGTGACTGTAGGAGCAGCTCTCAAGGTACTTGATACGCAATGCGTGGCCCTATAGATGATACCAAGAAGCAGGGTAGGCCTAGGGTCACGTCTCAAGTTGAACACCGATAACAAGGCTGCATTAAACGACCAAAACCAACTTTCTACTGTGAGCTATCAATCTGGTACTGTAAGTCTTTGATCAAGACAATCTCGTAGACAGCCGATTTCTGAAGTGCCGAGGCATCAAGTTAGGCTGCATGTCTACCAATGGTCGTAGACCAGGATTCGGCGCTGAGTGAGTCTAAGCCTACCACACGAGACTCGTTATCGCTGGTAGGTGACTACTGACCAAGAGCACTGGCATGCCGCTACAACACATGACCATGGTCAAAAACCATTACTCAGACAAACAGTTGGCCAGAGTTGTAGAGCTGAAATTGCCTGTATTACCACACAGAGGCATCTCTCCATCTATCAGAAGGGACTAGAAGCCTTCTATATCCATGTAACCCGTCGCCTGATCCACGACTCCTAATAGCGGATGTCCCATTTCCCAAGTATAACGCCATTTGCACATTCTTCATCAATAGGTAGCACGGAAAGCCCGGATGCTCAGCCAGACTTCGTCTTGTTCTTCTTAACCCAGTCGGCCCACTTCTTGTATTCGCCGTACTCCAAAGACTTCTTCTTGCCTTGATATCGCACGACCTTGAGCTCGATGTCCTGCCACTTGCTCTTGCTGCCCACCCAGCCCGCCTTTCGCATGAGGCTCACCAGCGTCTCCTCCTTTGTCCACTCCTGCTCGACGGCGACGTCGGGAAGATACGTCGCGCCATAGCGTCTGCCGTTGTAGAAGAAACTGATGCGCAGGCCGTGCACGCCGAGGGTCCAGTCCATGGCGTCGTCGGCGTCCTCAAAGTCTGTGAGGAGGGTCACGGCGACTTCCAGGGACGGCAGCTCGGGGGTCTCGACGGGCGGGAAGCGCGTGTCGTGCAGCGCCGAGGTGAGGGCGTAGCTCGAGAGGCCGTCTTCAAGCTCTTGGTCTTCAAAGGTGCCGATGCAGCCGCGTAGAGAGCGGTGGCCCGAGCGGGGGGAGACGGTGTTCCAGGTAACGAAGAGGGGTGACTCGGAGATTTCCTCGGCTTCGTTGTCGTCGTCGTCGTCGTCGTCGGCGGCGGCGGGGAGGGAGTCGGTGGAGGTTGCGGGGGTCTCGGCGGAGAGGGAGATGCTGGACCCGGAGGAGGCCGAGGCGGAGTCGCTGGAGGGTTCGGCGAGACGTTGCAGGGCCGGGAGGAGCTTCTTGCCGTCTTTGCCATCACCGAGGCCGGGTGACAAGTGTTTGGCGTATTCGGGCCATGATTGTTTGATCTCCTTGAGGGACAGACCCGGCCGCCTTTCCAGGTGCGAAGCCAGAGCCTCGAAGCAGTAGAGGCAGTGTTCCACGGAAGCCATGAGCTCGTTTCAAAAGAATATGGCGAGTGGTCTGAGGTGACGGTGGTGGAGAAGGGTGGCGTGTCTTAGGGAATAAGACGGAGAGCTACAGAGCGTTCCAAAGAGTCGATAGAGCTGGCAACCGCACGAGGATCAGCAGGAGACGCGGAGATGGACGAATTTTGCAGTGTTCGAGTACGAAATTGGAGTAGAATGAGATGAGGATGGCGAGGAGAGCTTCCTCCAAGTGAGGTCAGCTCTGCCTGGGGAGGGGGCTGCCTGCCTTCGAGCATGGCCAAAGGTGCTGATCGGCGCTACGTACCGCGTTAAACCCCACTTCAGATAACGGAACCCCGCGATTTGGCCCCGGCGGTTGTGCAGTTCTGGGGCAGTTATGTCGTGCGATGTCACTGGGCATAATTTGCACAGTTGAGTTGTGCGGTGCTGTGCGGTGGCTGACGCAAGCTTATTGCGCCACATTGAGTCAGCCATACCTCCTGTCCTCTGGATGAGCTAAGCTGGCAAGTTCTTCTGTTCAGAAGGAAGCAGACACTAAAATATCAACGGGCCGCTCTAAAAATTTTCCCGCATCAAACTCTCCCTGACGTCGACGGAGCAAGGGTTAGCCAGTTTCGAAACACCCCCTGAACAGGAATGACACTGGTCCGAACGCCTTCTTCATCCCGTCATTCCGCTGTCGAAGAGTGAGCCGTCCCTGGAACCGGTCTGTTCTCTTCCCTCTCGCAAGGACGAAAGTCTGGACCAAACCCACGTCCCGGCTGCGCGCCATTCCCACTGATCAACCTCAAAGCTTCACGAATAAGGTACACCGGGGTGAAGACTTGGCAACATGCAGCGGCTGGGGTAGCGTCGCCCGTGCAGTCCCTTTCCATGGACCGTAACCCCGCCTTCCCCTGCTGACTTTGCTACCGGAACTTGCTGAAAGCGAGCGTCTTGCTGTCTGATCTTCGTTCGTCTTAGCCTTGGGCAGCAGGGGTCACGGCTTGCGAGAGATGGGCTTCTGTGACAACGGCACTCATTTTGACTAGTGGGGCCACTGCTACGCGGCTTCTTCGTCACAGCCCAGTTTCAGACGTTGCCCCATCGTCCCCTCTGGACGTCCTCTACTCCCGCGATCAAACCTCACCCCAAAAAGATGCCGATCTATCCACTTCCCTGACGTGGGCTTGAAGCAGAAACCAGGCGGACGGGCTGGGGAAGAAGGAAGAGGCGGGAACAGAGGAGGAGCAGGAGGAGTCTCCAGAATGTGTCTCCAGAAGATGGGGATGAGCCAGCCAGTCAGCTTCTTGTCACTGTCCCATGGTTTTCCTAATAGTTTAACTCTCTTGTTCCAGATCTTGGCATCGTTCCTGTTAGTGCGGCTGACACGCCGGGAAATCCCTTGTTTTCATCCACACCAACTTGGCCCCGTCTGGAAGAGCTCGCGGTTGCCTCCTTCGTGGACCAGGGCCATGTCAAGTCGAGAGGGAGGGGGGTCGCGGCGACCACGGCTAGGGATGGAACCGGGCGTTGAGAAGCCCTGACCGCTTAGTCTCAACTTTGATGGTGCGGGAGCGACAGGACTGTAAAGTTCCAGTCAGAATTTGGATGGCAGATCTGCTTGTGTGGCCGTGTAGCCGTGCGGCTATCGATGTCCTCGTCTATAACGTCCTTGTCTAATGTGTGATGTCGATGGTGATACTTGGCACAGAGGGACCCCCTGAGGGGGACGACGGGGGGCTTAAGGTAAGGTAAGTGGGCTTTGTCGATAACATACAAATACGTCCGTCTCCTTGCCGTGTTCTATTTCTCTTCATCTTGCTAGTCAACCAACACTCTCTCAACGTACTTGACTTTTACCAACCTTCTCTTCTTGTACAACTTATCTGCTCGTCGCCGGCCGACCACTCTTTCTATTCAACAAACCTTTCCAACCAACCGTCAAAATGAAGTACTCCGTTTTCACTCTTTTCGCCGTTGCCGCTGCTTTCGTTGCTGCCGCTCCTACCGAGAGTATGTTGCCATCTCGATTTGGATATCATGGATGAACATGGCGTATACTAACATGAGCCCAGTGGTCGAGAAGCGACAGGCTGCTTCTACCGTTCCCGTCAACGAGGCCGCCATGACGGACGCCAACGGCAACATTGTTCCCTTCAACACCGCCGGCGTCTACCAGGCCAACAAGGAGGCCGGTCTCTAAACGGTCTAAGCCAACTCGACTTCAAGAGGAGGGATTTGAGCAATAGAGATCGACGGACACTATCACGAACTGCAAAACGACAACGCAATATTATTAAACACGTCCGTAAACTCGTAATCTGGCGACAATACCGGGATGGAGGGTTACAGGGCGATATAGGCATCATGGCAAATCAATCAACGATTTTGGCTTTTGATTTTTTGGGACCGGAATCAACGGAATGGGTGACAGACAATATTCCCCCGCCTTCTGTGGCAGATAATTCTGAATATAACTTGGCAGTCAGTAATACGCCGCTATGCGGTTATCGCTGGCTGTCAGCCTTTTCTTCTCACAGAAATCTCTCTTACAGTACCTCATGCACTTCCTCCTTTCCACGCTTGCGTCAGCAGCATTATGTCTGATGTCTGTCAATCAATGCTCCAGCCGAACTGTCGCTCACCATTCATCACGTCAAACTGACTCGGCAGGTGATCAGCCTCTCGAACATGACCGGAAGAGGAAGTGGCCCGACGACGGTTGCTATTTTCTGCTTGCTGGGAACTTGGGAAGACCCAAGCTTGAGAAAGACCAGAAATTGGCTGTAAGCTTAAACGTGCCAAACCCACTCCATGTGGGCGGCGGCAGGGGTGCGCCCTGAGAGGGGCATGCGCAGTTCGCTTCAGACGCCTGGGGCAGTGGGCACAACGGCCTGTCTCCACGGCTCTACGAGCAGTGAGGAACTGGGGGCCCGGTTTTTTGTCTGGTCGCTCAGCCACGCTTCATCGTCTTGCGAAGCGGACTTTCTTGCTGCTTTGATACAGCTGCTCCGGTGAATAGCCATGGCCTATGGATGCTGTGTCGAGGACGGGGTTCGGTAATGCGACTGCCTGTTTCTGGATCTTCCATGGGTTCTTTGTTTTTTCCAGCGGAGGCTGAGTGCATTCGGTGCACGGCAACACTGACCCGAGTCTCTGGTCTGTTGGAGTCGTTTTGGTGACAACAGACAGGGCCGCTCCACACCGCCTATATGCAATGGTCAAAGGTCGATAATAAGAGATCAGAATCGTTTGGGGGCTCAATAGAGTTTGTATCTAATGTTTCGTTGGTGTTGGGGCGGTTGTTCGGGGGCGTGGTACAGCCAAGGACGTTACATTCCGAACATCTGGGTCACTGGCAACTTCAGATTCGTCGGCTGATGGAGGGCGATCCGACGAAAGTCAACTGTCGATGATACTGCTTCTTGACGAGCTGACGTCTTTGTCGTGAACGTGACGTGACGGGCGGATGGCAAGGATGGCTGCCATGACATGGCCAGACGTCGGATTCGTGCCTTTGGCCTTTGACGAGTGTGGTATCGTCTGAAACTGGCTGCTGGACTTGGCTGCTCGTCAAGTCATGCCGGTCGGTCGATATTCTATTAACGGCGTGCTTGATGCTCTATGGTGATCTTTCATGCTTCCACATCGCTCTTCCACCGCCACAGGCATTCAGATGATGTTCTCTCATTTGATCAGCGAACGAGAGCATTGACGTTGAGTGTTCCAGTTGGAACATTGTTTGGGTCGTCTAAAGGAAAACATTTAAAGTTGACTAGGTAAGAACAAAGGCTAAACAGAGATGGAAGGCACAGACGAGAGACAGAAGCAACAAGGCAGCGACCCACTTTCCAGTTTCCACCGCTTGGGAATTGGAAGGCACGATGGTCAGCACAGTGCACAGCTACCTCTCGTCACCTCAGGCGTCAATTCGACTGTTTCTTCCACTGTCTTCCAATTCCGCACTCAACTCCACCATGTCTTGGCCGTTTCTTTCTACCAGAACCGTCTGGTAGCCGAAGGCCTCCACTGCAGACAAACCAACAACAATCTTCCGAACTCCCTGCCCTACTTATGCTACACTATTGCACCAACGGCAGAAGCAATGGGTACTTGTTCCGTGGTGTTGCTGTGTCAGGCCTCAGAGTCACATCCAATGCAACCAAGTGGATTAGGGACAGGTCCAACCTCAATCAAGCTCGCCGTAAACAACCCGACCACGCCATGGCATCTAACCTTTTCCCATCTAGAGTCCTCATCGAGGAAAACTCGCGCAAATTGCTCATGGAAAGCTGCAGCCCCGATGGATCACAGCCTCAACGTCGCATGCAAGGCCAGCACAAGAGAAGAACAGATTGCGCTAGAAAGCAGGGACCGGACGATGTCTCTCGTCCCTGGCGTCAGCAATGAGACGCTCGAATTAGCCTCGAACTAGGCCGCTTTCAACATCACTCCCCCACCTTGTCAGCCCTGCTGAAAATGCCGTTGATTTCTTGGGGGAGGAGGCCAGAGCTTAGAAGAGCCAAGGAGAGTTCAACACATCATCAAGCAGACCAAGAAGACCGGCCCAGTCACCCACGTTTGGCCGTTGGACCAGCCAATTATTGGGAAACCCCTCCCCACTCCGACATTCATTAGTCACAGCCCTCGATGATTCTGTTCGGCAGGCCAGCGCCCCCAAAGACGAACAAAACGTGTCTGCCTGTGCCGCAAAATAACATAATTTCCAATAAGGCTAGGCGGGGAATTTCACAAGTGGGCCGGTTTTAGTTGATTTTGCCTGCGCAGCCACCACAAGCGCGTCTCATGCCCATCGACAGCCAATCCTGAAGGAAGACGACAAGCGCGTAGCGAGATGAAGTCGGAGCCAACCTTCGATGTGCCCGACCCTCCACCTTGCGAGAGAGAGAGAGCCGCAACTCTGGAATTTGCGTTTTCTGTTTCGTTTGACAGGCTGTGAAGGTGGGGAGTGCGCACTTATTGGCACTGCGGATCGATCACCTAGACCAAAAGTCCTCTGCAGCCATCTGAGCGAGGTACCGTGCTTGTTGCCCACTCTGCGGTTGCCTGCTATGCTATCAGCACAGCGTCCCTGGCAGTATTATGCTGCCCGTTATTGCCCAGTTGGCAGGAGATGAGATGAACATGAACTGATAGTCAGGGCCGCTTGCCTGGCCGAGTGTATTGATCGCATGGCCCTGGACTCAGCCGCAAACGCCATCCGATGCCTCACACTCAGTAGTGGGATGGCAGTATTCCCCCATTCGACGAAATACTCGCTCTTGCGTGGTGTTCCACGGAAGGGAGCCGCGCAGGCGAAGCGGTGGTGGCTGTCCTCGCGGGAAGGCGTTAATCTCCTCCATGGCCCGAGACCTCAAGATCCCCCTAGCTTAGCTGCTAGGCTCCAACAATCCAACGATGACTAGCGGAGGACCCCCGTTGCTCCCACCGTTCCCACTGCCCAGACTACTTGAGTCCTTCCCCCAAGGAAGGTATCCATCACGTCCGCGAGCTGGGCTGGGCTGACAAGGGGCATCCGTGGCAGCTCACTGCGGGACCCTGAAGAGTACCTATGTCCAATGATACCATCGTGGCTGTATACAGAGTACGCTTCACCGCTTTCGACCTGCGGCAGAGCGGCTCTCAACTGCCCTGGTGCCCAGCCCATCCGTCTAGGGCAGAAGTAAGTTGTGACTGGAGCGATATTGTCTGGACAGGGCCTAGTGTACCTCGATAAACTGCAGCCTGGCGGAGGGTTCCTCTTTGCTCATTTCAGACGTCCCGGCTCTCTGGAAGAGGTGGTTTTATATATAGCAATTGCAGACACACTCGAACCAAGCAACCAACTGCCAGCTGGATCGCCTCACCACAGCCTCCCTCTCCGCGCTTCTCGGGCCCGGTTCTGACTAACTACCCCTGTCGTCATTGTTATGTTTTTGATTCTGTCTTAGACCTTCAGCTTATAACTCCCTGTGATCGCCTCGAGTCTACACTAGTCTCCCTCAGCCTCGAACAACAACATCGACTGCGGCCACCCGAGTCGAAAGCCTCCGAGGAACATCATCCTTACCACAAACAACAAACCGTAACAATGGTTCTACATCGCCAACAAGCTCAATTCGACAGGTCAAGATGGCGCATGGCGCTGCTTGTGCCTCTTTGGATTCTTCAGTTACTCGTCTGCCTCGTCGTTGTCGCCCTTTTCTCTTGGCGTCTGTCCGATACACTAAGGAACTGGGAAACTGAGGAGGAAACAAAGGGGATATTTCCCATGGTCGAGGTCGTGTAAGTCAGAACCGGGATTATGTTCGTCGTCAATTCTATGTACTGACCGTGTGTAGATGGGAATCTGTCAACATGGCCTTCTCCCTCGTCTGCCTATCTTCCACATTTTACGAAATCTCAAAGCTCGCCTCCGAAACCTTGACACCCTGGACCATGCTTTTCACCCACATCTTGAAGATCGTCTGCTCCCTGGCCGTTTTGGCCCTCGATGTCGTCGTCTTTGTGCAGAGAAAGGATAGCCACTACTCAGTCGTCGGTCTCGGCTTGGACTGTTTTTTCCTGTAAGCCACGCTACTAATGATCACTCCCTTAAATACACAACTAACATTGCATAGCGTTCTGGTTGCCATCCCGGGCATCTACTCGATCCAGACGTACCGCCGACTCGCCAAGTACGACGACTACCACTACCCCGTAAACCACAAGCCCTACGGCTTCAACGACCTCGAAGGCGAGACCTACTGTAATGGACGCCTCTCTATCGGCGGCCTCAGCCTCGCGGACCGCTCCCTCCGTCGGATATCGACATCGTCCACAAAGTCATCGACTCAAAAACAGGAAACACCACAGATGGCACAGCAGCAGCAGGAATCCGAAGCGACCTCCCTCCAGCGCAGACCCTCGCAGTATAACAACGAAAGAGACACGCAGTTCGACAGGTACATGGTCGAGCGCGTCATGAACAACGAGTTCGGTTGGGAGAACAATAGTAGCCCCAGCGCGGATCCCCTCGGCCGCAGCGACAGCTACGTCGGCAGCGGGTCCATGTTAAACGGAAAGGTCGTTACGCGGGAGAGCATGGGTCGCGCGCCGAGCTGGGGCAGCTCGCATGTTCTTGTCGCCGTCCCGGAGATGGACGAGGAGGAGGCGGCGCACGGTCGTGGGGGAGACAGGCAGGCGCTTCTGGGACACAGGAGGCAGGACAGCGATGACAGTCTCGGACCCAGCAGCCCACCGATTTTGGTGGCTATGCCACCGCCACCGAGAATCGAGATTGAAGAGTTGGATATTGTTGGTGGCGGTTCTGGAGAGAACTCCTGGGAGCGGAAGCGCAAGAGGAGCCAATGATTGACTCGATTCCGTGCCTATTAAACTTGCTGGAGTGGAGAGAGGATGGTTGAAAAAAGGTGAATGGATATACCCTTCTGATTTTCGGATTTCCTTTTCTTTCGTTTCTTGCACAGACGCGCGACGTCTGATTGCATTCTTGTATACTTTTCATCTCATATACCACATGGATCACGGCGTTCCTGGTTGGATCAGACGACACCAAAAGGGCGGGAAAGATGGGATGGAAGAGATGTCCCAATGTCTACGAGCTACGGCTCGATTATATATAACTCTCGCTCTTATTTGAAGACATTTATAACTGAACAGCATTACACTCATTTTATGATGCTTACCTCTCAACTTTCCCTACCACGTAAAAGTGCCTGCCGCGGTAGGGGTCGAGTCGGGTTGCGCCGAGCAAAGAAAGCACACATGAGGTGCATGGGCTCGAACTGATGAAAGGCGATGCAGCTAAGGACAGCGTGCTGTTTTGATTCTGCTTGCTGACATCAAGAAGCTTCCTCATCTTGGCGAATCCAACCCTCTTCCCGTAGATCGATTCTCGACAATCAAAACATGGGCCACCTTGCACCTCTTCGAACATTGTCTACTCTGAGAGAACCGACTTATCACGAACCAAAGCATACACCAGCACGTAAACATCACAAAAGATTTCACTTGAATCTAGGCAGGGATCCGGCTAAGACCTCTCACTTCCCATACCCGCTCAACGATACCCTACAAGGATACCCATCCGTAGGATGCGCAGCGCCCGCCTCCACCATGAAAACCCTCTGCCCGCCCAACCCGCTCGTATCCATCTTTTTGCCGCCGTCAATCTCGCCATAACAATCCCGGATATCAAACTCCCGCACCACGCACGCCAGCACGGCCCTCGCCTCCGTCATGACAAGCTGCTGGCCCACACACAACCGCGGCCCGTACTCGAAGATCCGCCAGCCGCCCTTGGGCGGGTACAATTCGTCCTTCGGATCCGTTGCAAGCCACCTTTCAGGCAGGAACTCGTCCGCCCGGGGCCAGTACCGCGGGTTCCGGCCAATGGCCCAGTGCAGCATGTTAACGGCGATACCGTCCGTCGGGTAGGCATTACCCTCGGCATCGTGCAGGACCAGGTCCGCGCAGCCCTGCCGGATGCCTCCCGCGGGCGGAAAGAGGCGGAGAGACTCCTTAATGCAGGCGTTTGTGTAGGGTAAGGCGTTGAGCCGGGCCGGGTTCTCCGCGATTTTAGCCGGTGCCGCAGAAACGTCGGTGCCGAGAACGGCGTCGTGTTCTGCGCGAACGCGGGCGAGGATGGAGGGGCGAGAGGCGATATTGTGCAGGCAGTAGACTATCGTCGCGGCGGAGGAGTCGTAGCCTGCGAAGAAGAACATGCGCATGTTGCGCGTCATGAGGGAGAGGTAGGCCGCGTCTAGCTCTCCGCGCCCCGCGTTGCCGGGTTGCGCGAGCCAGTTCTCGAGGGCGCTGTCGAGGACGGACTGGAAGTTTTCAGACTTGTCGCGGTTGTGGGCTTTGTTTTGGAGCAAGGTGGCGAAGCGGGCGTTGATTTGATGTTTGATGTGGTTGTCGAGGACGCGGCCGCCGTTCCAGGTGCGGAAGAGGAGGAACGGGTCGATTGGGGCGAGGAGATTTTCGGGTTTGTGGGAGGTGAATTTGAGGCGGAGCTGGCCTTTCATTGCTTCGGCGAGGGGGTGTTGCTGTTTTTGGGTTTCGAGGCGGACGTTGAGGAGGATTTCGCCGATGACGTCTGTGATGAGGTCTAGCACTAGGGGTTCCAACCTGAACATGTCTCCTTCACCACCACCCTCACCCTTGCCCGAGGAGGAGGAAACCCTTGCGCGTAAGCGGTCGGTGAAGGTGGCGATGTTGCCGAGAATGATGGGCACAGCAGCAGTAATGTTCTGGTTGCTGAAGCTGGGGTTGAAGAGGGCGTGGAGGTTCTTCCACGGCCGGCCGTTCGTGTCGAACTGGCTCGGCCCGCCGGTGATGGGGTGGAACCAGCCGACGAGCATGGGCGGTTTCTGGGAGCCGGCCACGGGGTGGTAGACTGTCTGGTGGGCCATGTCCGGGTCCGTGACGACGAGCATCGGGTCGGCCATGGGCCAGGTGTCGATGTAGTAGGCGCCATTTTTGCCGTGGAGCTCGCCTAGGCGGGCGAGGATGTAGCTTGCGTGGACGCCGGGCGGGAGGGTGTCGAATGCTTTCTTGGCTTCGAGGAGGTTGCCGAAGAGGAAGCTGTGGGGGACGATTGGCTGGGCATTGTTGTTAGTTTGGATGCGTGTTGTTGGGTACAGCCAGTCTCATTCTGATGAGGTCATGAGGCGTGATAAGAGGGAGGGGAACTCACCAGTCCCTGTTTCCTCAGCTCTTCCATCTTGCCTCGGTGCCTTCTCAGAAGCTTAACGAAGTATAACACCGATCCCACGGCGGCGACCAAGACGGCCGCCGTGAGGGATCTCAGCATGTAAACCAAAACTCCGTCCATGTTATGCGACTCGATGTTGAATATGAGATATGTCACCAGCCGGTGGATGTCTCAGGAGTGTAAGCCACGCCGGGTCCACCTGGCACCAGCTGCCACAAGCGCAGATCTGCTGAAGCAACGGGCACGTGCTAGTAGCCCCAAAAACGCCTCCAACTTGTCGACACCGTCGTCGCGTGGCACAGGTTGCAATTTCCAACGGTGTCCGTGTGTGACAGGCGGTTGAATTGAACGTTTAAACTTTTTGAAAGAAGTTCACCCGAGTATTTAAGCAGTGATATTCTGAGATGCAGTGAAAACGGCGCCGTCAGCGAATGAAGTCCGCGCCGATTGGGCTCCCGCGTAAGCACGGACTCCGTATCCGACTCTCCGTACGGAAACCTACGTCTTTTCTCACCTGATTCGTTGCAAGCTAGGTCTTTTAAGGTTCGCTAGAGCCCTATGGACCACCCCGTAGGATACGGACGGCTGAAGGAGGATTCAGGATTCAGGGGCCCCGTTGAGACCCTGACGGGCTGTCAGTTAATCACCCCCGGGAAATTAGGCCACCTTCCACAATGATCTTAACACCTGAGTAGGTTCGCGATAGACGAGATTGCATCATATTGCATCAAATTCACCGTCTCGCCAAAGTAAGATTGTAATAAACAAATCAAGTTGGGTATCTAATAATGCCTCTACAGTGATGATTGTCAGAATGCAAAGCCCAATTTTCTTTTGAAGAGAATCCCGTGATACGCCAGTGTTGTTCTGTGGTGCCTTTTTCCCCCTTTCCCAATCCCGTGATTCCCAGTTTCCCAAACTCCCGTCTCCAGAATACAATGCCGAGTAAGGTAAAAGCACGGGGTAAATGGTGTGCTGCATCCTTCAGGGCAACAAATGAAATGATGCTGTAAAACGCTGCCTTTCGAGTCTGCGTAATTGACCCTGGCGCTGAATAATGTATCGAGCAACTTTTCCTTCGCGGGCTTATTGGTGTACCTAAGTACACATGTTGCGATCCGATCAAGCCTCGGCAACAAGGGCATGCGGGAGGATTCCCATCAGCCCATGGCGCAGAACGAGGCGTGACTATCTTTCGGACCAAGTGGCTGATGCTGAGAGATTGCACAACGAAATGCTGCGTTGCTTCTGCGCTCGCGTGCACCACCAAGACCGGCGTGAGTGAGCAAATCGCTGGGAAATGAGATAGCTCAATGAATGACCTTCTCTACCTCGGCACGCCGCCGGCAAGGCCAACAGCAACGGACGATGTCAAGAACTCCAAGTCGTCGTAGGCCTGGCGCTTGCAGCCCCGTGGCGGTTGGCCCTTGACAAACCCATGGCTGTAAGCATCGCCGAGGACGCTCAGGTCCGTCGTCGAGTCCTCAGGCTGGTCGAGTCTGCGCACGACGACCAAGGACGACGCGCGTGACATCATCCAGACCTCGTCACCTGGCCTCGTTTGGTTGGGGACCAGTACAAGGGCGCCATGATCTTGGGTCAAGGCTACGCGCCTGCTGCGGTCCTTGACAAAGGTCTCGAGGAAGGGGACGATGGGTTCTGTGCTTGCGGCGAGGGGGCCTCTGCCTGAAGCAGCATCGGAGAGCATATTCCTGTCGTCGAGAGCCCAGAACTGGCGGAACGAGTCAGGGTCTTCGCCGGCGCCTACGGCTTGCTCGAAGTCACCAAGACCGGTCAGGCCACTGAGAACTGGGCTCAGGAACCTGCTGAATGATTTGACGATCTCGTCTCTGGTGAATCCTTCGGGGTGTCGGTCCGTTGTTGTCTTATTGAGGTTGTCGCCTGATAGTGTCCGCAAAAGGGTGTTCATGTGATGTTCTTCATCGGGGGTTGGTGAGCGCATCTTGTAGACGAGGGTCAAGAGCTTGACTAGCGGTAGAAGCTCCTTCATGTGAAACAGCTCTTCAGATATCTCGACAACGGTGTCAACATAAGTGCCTCCTAGCTGGACCTGCTCCGAGAGAAGATTGCTGGCAGGCATCGTCTTATTGGGTGAGAGATTCATCGTCGTGGGCGTGGATGTGAGCGTGAGCGTGAGTAGGAGATGGGATGGTTGGATGGATGGTGTGCCGTGTCAGTGAAGAGTGGCGGGAACGAGAACGGGCACGAAGACTTGGCGTGGCAGGAAGGGGAGGTATATATCAAGAAACGAAGGGCCCAGACTGTCGTCACTGTCCGCAACGGCGGGTCATAGTGGCCTTATCTAGGCGAGCCATGAGTTTCCGAGCTACCGGGAGTCTGGCAGCAAGGGTTTGGTACATGGGAGAGGACAAGGGCACAAAGTAGGTAGGGAATTGTGTAATTAGACGAGAGAAACTTGAGAGCGCGCTTGCGCCTGCTTCTTCCTATCCGGGGAGCGAGTCCGGGGAGACTAAGTTGGCGTGGTTGCGTAGACCTGCGGGGCCAACTGGATGGGAAGGGCAGGATGTGCGGGTGGGAGTGGGCTTGGTGCCGGTACTGATGGGGCCAAGGAGGGCCACGATGTCATGCGTTATGGAGACTGGTAGAAGCTTGAATATTCGTGGAGCTGTAGCTGGTGAGCTGCCTGCTGTGTATCAGTGAGGTATCTAGCTAATTGTGTGCGGAATGATGTCCATTAGTCGTGCAGAAATGTCAGAATGAATGTCAAGGTTCGCGTCAGCCGCTTGGCACTGAGGTAGTCTGCATCTTGGTGGCCGCATTGTGACTGGTCTACTGCGAGGTACGGGCAGAATGAGTGCAGATAAATGTAACTGCATGCATGTACTCCGTACAGTGTATCCAGAAGGTAAGCAAGGATAAGACTGATATCCGTGCAACGGCACATCCAGGCCGTAAAAGTAACAGACAGAGTACACAAGGCAGACTTGGGCTGACGGGGAGAAAGATTAACAGAAGTTTGAGCCTTGAGGTTAAGGTAAGTATCAAGTCAACGTATCAGGTAAACGGAAGGTAAGGGGGAAGAGACGGAAAAAGTCTGGCAGAGATGACGTCGAGACGGGTCCCGCTTTTGACGGGTCCCCGTTGAGTTAGCGCTGCACCTCAGTTACCTGACGGATAGAAATTAGGGGCAGGAACCGGGCACACGGACATCTTGGGTACCTTCCTTGCTTGCCTGCCCTTGCCCGCCCCTGGGCCTGCCACCCTTCGTGCCTGCCTCATGTCGGGTCGCTTCAGGGTCCGCTCATCCAATGTCAAATGTCCCAACGTTTGAACCGGGAACTTGTTCACGGACGCATCATGGACATGAAGCACAGTCCTTTCAGCCCGTCCGTCAATTTCGAGCCGTTTCTTCATTTCTTCATCTCGCCTGAGACGCAGCATCGAATTAGAAACACATGTCTACGAGATGAATCTTGTTTACGGATACAGCAACCAACAATCCCAGCGAGTCAGCAAAGGCATGTCGGCCATGCAGCCTCGGAATGCAAGCCAAAGGCTCCTGGGCAGCAAAGGTGCAGATGAAAGCGCTAACGACTGACGACTGACTTGCTGTTCAAACGGTCAGAGTTAAACGCTGATGTCAACTTGTCTCGCTTGTTCCGGCGACGCGGCACCAACCAGTATCCGTGTGTGCCGTACGGTATAATTCGTCGGCCACGGTGATCTGCCACCCCCGCGTTGATCACTCCCACGTCTCTCCCTGTCAGCCAACTTCAGATGATTCAGATCCTTCAACGTGAATCGTGTCGTGTCGTCTCTTCCAATTCGCACCATCATCATTGCTCTACGCCTTGTTCGACTTCATCCATCGCCGCCGGTAACACATCTTCAAGGGTCACCAATATGGTCAAAGTCCTCATCATCATGGCCGACTACGGCCATGATCCCACAGGTAGGTGATCTCCATTATCCTTCCGCTCGTCCACCCATCCTATCCCGCCCATCCCCTCAACGCCAAGTCCCCGACTTCGTCCCGGTCCTTGTCAGACTCCATCTCCGTCCCCCCTAATCCTCTGGCCCCGCACCAGCTCCAATCGTCCAAACATGGCAAAACCTTTACTCTACGGGATCTGCGTTGCGAACCGCAAAGCTAATCTCTCCCTTCTTGCTTCGCAGAGGTTGCAGTCCCCTACCAGGCCTTCAAAGATGCAGGATTCGACGTAAATTTTGCAACCGAAACGGGTTCAATGCCCCGCTGCGATGCCCGGATGCTCGAGGGCCTCTCCCAGAAGCTTCTTGTACGAAGATCCCCTTTCTCAACATGTTGCCAACGTCATTGTTTTTAAACGTCAACGCAATTGCACGTCGAGCGCTTGCAAATTCCTCCCTTGACCAATATCCCGCCTTCCCCCCACCCGCCGAGGCCTAGCAATCTGGCGATAGAATAGAGTTGACCTGCTACCCGTCCAACAGGGCGCCGCGGCCTCCACCAAAAAGCTCTATGATGCTATGGTCAAATCCGCCAAAATGCAGGACCCCTTGTCCTGGACTTCCCCGGGCTTTACGCTCGATGATTTCGACATTGTGCATATTCCTGGCGGTCACGATAAGGAAGTCAGGCAGCTCATGGATTCGACCACTGCTCAAAAGCTACTGGCCGACTACTTTCCCCAGACCAAAAAGCCGGGCAAGAAGATTGTCTCGGCTATCTGCCACGGCCCGCTGGTGCTCTGCAACACCAAGGGTCAGGACGGCAACAGTGTCTTGTACCATTGTACGACGACGGCCTTGCCCGGATGCTTCGAGTCGCTGGCGTACCAGGGAACCAGGCTGTTTCTGGGCGATTACTACAAGACGTATGGTGCGGGCACGGAGAACGTCGAGGATTCGGTAAGCAGACGGTTCGGATCAAGGAACACGACTCGCTCAAGTGCTTATTGTATCAGATGCGCAAAGCGGTGAAAGATCCCTGTCAGTTCAAGAGCAGCTGGGTGCCCAACCGACCGTTCGTGTGCCCCCATCGGCGGAAGCAACCACATTTGCTAAACATTCATTACAGCTTCGTTGTGGAAGACACAGAGTACAATTACATCAGCGCACGCTTTCCACCCGATGCGGCAAAACTAGCCGAAATGACTGTCAACCTTGCCCATCTCGTCCACGTTCAAGGCTTCAAGGGTCAAGGCCCGACTCCGGCATAACATGCCGAACAGGCACTATGCTTTTAAGCTTGTCGTCTACGTGGCATCCCTCTCGCACCCGTCGTCATCATTAGCTCTGGAAACGCGCATTACAGTTGCAGCCGGAGGATGAGACTTGTTCGATGGTTTCGTTTTGTGAATCAGCTTGCGTACTATAAGGATATTGATGCGAAAGGCCCGTTGAGCACATGTTCCCAGTTTGAATGACATCAATGTCGTCATGGTGATCTATCCCAGTGTTGAAAGTTCGGTGAAAAGGACTAGCACTGTCCCCGGCTTGAAGTAAGCTCAGAGACCGTTGCCAACGTGATGTGGATACATGGAGTCCAGCATGATGCTTGAAGTGAATCCTCCTTTTTATCTTGCAAAGCGACACCGAGGCGGCAAGCAAAAACCTTGCCAGATGTACAACTCGAAGCGATTGCTTTTTACAACACTACTTTGAGAGCTCCGCGATTCTTTGCAGAGCTTCATCAACCCCTCGGGCCACAATCGTTGGCTCGGTGTCGATAAGGCTGCCTAATGCATCAACCCACCCCGTCCCGGCCCGGTCGATCCACGCAGACCGCCACCCGGCCGCCCTCGCACCAAGCGCATCAAACGGATTTGAACTAACTAGCCAAATGTCGCTCTCTCTACCGGTCATACCCACCGTCTCCGCAAAGTGCCGGTACGTTGCCGGAGCGGGCTTGAAGCACCCCGCCCCCTCAACAGTCACCAACTTCCCGGGCCCAAAGATGCGGCTCTTACGTTGGTTGATTTCGGGGCAGGTGCTAATGGACGCGCCGACCATGTCATCCGTCCCGTTGGAGAATACATATGCGTCGATGGAGTCGTCCCCTTCGACGATGCGCATCGCCGGCTCTATGTCCGGAAAGGCTTGAAGACCGTTATAGGCTTCCATCAGACGGTCTTTGTCCTCCTTTGAGAGAGGCGACTTTTTCCTCTCCACGACGGCGTGCTTTAGTGCTGCGCGTGTAATTTCGGAAAATGGACGGTATGTGCCTAAATGTGTCTCATCGTCTCAGTCGGCTACTAGGTACTTTTTGCCTTGCGAGATTCGCACTGCGGTACGAACCCATGCTGTTCATGCGCCAAGTGTACTCGAGTTGGTACCGTCGCCACTGTGCCGCGAGAGTCTTGGCTTCGTCTTCGTCGCCATAGAGCTCTGCGAGTTGCTTTGCGATGGATTCGGTCGATAGGAGAGTGCCGTATAGGTCAAAGGCGATGACCGTCTTAGGCTTGTCCTGCGCCATGTTGCTCAGTGGCCTAGATTCACCAGTGTCAAAGTCAAGATTCTGTTGCCGGTCAGTATGAGATGAATCCTCTATAAAGAATTGGCAAAATGAAGTCGCGATAGTTAAGGTAGGTGAGAGGAATGTCGTCCGAACGCCTCTCGGTCATAGCGACTTCCGTCACCAAAAACGCGGGGGAGAGGATGGGGCACTTATACCCGGGGGCCCCCGCTCCCCGCAAAGACGCGCTAAACCGCCCTAAATGTCGCCTTCCATCCGAACGGATCGTGAGGTGACCACCGAGAATCAACGTCGACTCAACGTCATCGATTCACGCCTTCTCACCTCGTCTCACTCACACGCCTCACGAGAGAAATCTCATCTCACAGAGTCGAAACTCACCACCACACATGACAAGATGAGAAATCCTGATGAAGAAACACTCCAATTTGAAACATTACGAGATTGCCTCTCAGCCGCCGTCGTAGAACGCGTGACAAAACCAGCAACGAAAACAAAACGCCGCTCCAAAAAGGCAAACCCTCGCCGGCCACCCAAATCTCAACACGATGCCTCATCGGTCATCACTAGCGTCGGTGATGACGATGAAAACACCCAGGTGGACGCAGACGACATGATCGACTTCACATCTTACCTCGCCTCCGAAACCTTTGACTCCTTCCCAGCAGACCTCAAATCTCTATCCCACGCAACCCACACAGCCGACCCGTCCCTCCTACAATCCCGCTTCCCCCTACCCCTAACCGGCGCCGACGTGGCAGACCTCTTACCCACCTTATCCTCAGACGTCGCCGACTCCCTGGCGGCCTACCACATCGTCGACCCGGCAAAACAAGGCGCCCACGAGTTTTTAGCGCCCGTGTTGACAGAGTACATATCCGCCCTCGTCGCGCCGCCGCCTCCGCCGCGGTCGACGCGGGATTCTGTGGAGGGGTGCGAGTTATGCGGGCGGGACTGGATTGGGTTGACGTACCATCATCTCATTCCGCGCATGGTGCATGATAAGGTTGTCAAGCGCGGGTGGCACCGCGAGGAGGAGCTGAATAATGTCGCGTGGTTGTGTCGGCTGTGCCATTCTTTTGTGCATCGGTTTGCTGGGCACGAGGAGCTTGCGAGGCAGTATTATACCGTTGAGTTGCTGCTTGAGCAGGAGGAGGTTGTGAGGATTGCGCAGTATGCTAGTCGGGTGAGGTGGAAAGGTAGGTGAGGACATCAGTTAGGTGAAAGTTTGGAGTTTGGAATGGGAAGCGAAGGGGATGAGGTTTTCCATTGTCTTGCTCCCGGGACTACCCAACGAGCGTTATGAGAGCTCAGATCCGCCTGCTTCTTACCTCTCGATACCTCGTCCCACTGCCTGTCCGAGCAACTCCCTCGTACAACCCCGATGAATCTCATCCAGTCGCCTCAAGACCTCTTGGGCACCCAAAGCGTCATCGACCAAGCTCATACCATTCCATTACCTCCGCCCTCGACCGCCTCCCGCCGCTCCTCAAAGATATTCCCAGGCGAAGTCGGATTACCACACGCCAAGGGAGCATATTTGAGACAAATCCTCCGTCGCTGAGGATTACAGCAATAATTCCACACGCACGCTTCACCCGAGTTACAGCTGTTCGACGAGGTACACGTCCTGGCCTCGTTACACTCCTTCTTCTCGACGCAGACCTGCCTTCGACCCCCTCCGTTGTCTTTCCCTCCCGCCTCGCGAAGACAGGTGCAAAAGGTGGCCGGCGTTCCGCCGCCGCCGCACCGGTAGACGTTGACGCCGTCAAAGGGACAGTCGTGGGCGCCGCGGCAGCCCGGGTTGGCGTATTCGGTTGCCGTGACGGTGGTCACTGGTGCGGGGAGGGTTGTTACGGAGTGTGTGATGGACCAGCAGCTGCAGGCGGAGGAGTAGGCGCTGGGGCCGGGGCATTGGGGTGTTACATATGAGGGGACTGCAGTAGGGAACTGCGTTATCGGGGCGCGGGTTGTGGATTGGGAGAAGGTGGTGGTGGGGGTTGGGGGGATGTTGTCGGTGTAGACCGTGGTGGTGACGGTTGAAGTGCTGTTAGGCCATGTTAGAGCCGCGTCCGCGGTCTCATAGTGGATTGGGGAAAATGGCACTTACAATGTGTCCGGGATGACAGTGGTCTGCATGTAAGAGGAACAGTCTGAGCGGCGGGATGAGATGTCCACGGGAATACCGGCCCTGGTGCCAGTTACGGCGCGGGCGCAGTTATCGTTGTTGCATCTCTGGGCATCAACGAAGGAGATGAGACCTATGGTGGCAATTGTGATATACTTCATCTTGATGACGGGATTGTATCTGTTGAGTTGTTGATGATTCACTGGTGATTGAGCGCGATATCAAAACGAGATGTGGGTGACGATCAAAGGCCATTTATCTAGCATTGAATCTCAGAGGCAGGATAGATCGAGAGATCTAGCTGACAGTCTGAGCCAATTGAGGCAGTTTTTGGTAAAGGTGGCACAATCAACTTGGACAGATGCCAACGAATGAGACCCGGCAATACCAGCTGAACATGAAGCCATCGTGGGATTGTAGACCAGAAACATAGCCGGTACCTGCGAAGCCGAAGTGAGATTGCACGAGCGGTGTCTTACTAGATGAAGTCAATCACAAAGGTAACGCTGTCAAGTCTCAAGTTGAGTTGCGGTCTCAGTTTCCCATTGCCCCAGAAAAGGGGCTGCTGCGCAACACTGTGTATCCGATACCTGGCTTGCTCATTCTTGGTCCCTACTTAAACCGAACACTGCTAATAAGAGACACCAGGGTCTATTGAGACTGTTTCGGATCGGCGGTACCTGAGCAGATGCAGGACGAGTTGATCAGCTGAGCTGTTGGGTTCGAGTGTAAGTCTGAGTCGAGGCAACTTCAGCCGCACTTCGATCCAACGATCATCTTCCCAACTACCGTCGTATCTCACGATCAAGACCTTGTCTCACAATAATAACAAAAGATTATTTTTCTACGAGACGAATCGCAAATGGTCTCAAATTGATGCCGCCGTTGGTACAACATTATCAACACCACTCTTATCACTCTCCAACAACCCGAGACTTCTCAACAACGCATCCGGCCCGGGCTCCCGACCCAGGAACTCTTTCATCATCTCCATCTCGTCCCTACTACCGCCGTACTCGAGAATTCCTCGTCGGTATCGGTCCCACGCCTCGGGATTACGGGGGTCCTTAGCGAAGAACGACTCGAAGGAGGCCGTGAATGCTTGGGCGCTTTGGTTGAGAAAGTCAGCACTGCTCTCGGAAAATATAATGGCGGAGCTTGGTTTGTTGGTAGAGGCTCTCAGCTTCCTTTGAAGTCCCAAAGAGATTATAGAAACACTTCGTTCAGCACGGCAAACATACCTCATGTAGTCGTAGTAACCCGCATCGTAAAGCTCAGTGAGATGTGTAGAGTGAACCAGCCCGTAGCCTGTCTTATCCGGATTGGGCTTGAGCGTCATAGAGTCCTGAAGGTCGTTGTAAAGCTTCACTTCGCCCAGCTCTCTCAGCGCCTCGGGTGACTGTTGGTTGTTCACCCTCATACCAAACGTGGCGAATACCCTGCCCAGCGTTAGCCGTCTGACACTTAACCAATGACCTAGCAAAGGAAGGCGAAAGACGAAACGTACAGCAGCCTGAGAAACCACAGTCCCCGATTCAGTTCTCGACTCTCGACCAAATTGTCCGCCAACTCCTTGGGAAGTGTTTCCGGCGGAGGCTCTTCGCCATCTGCATGGTCCTCCTTCCACTTTGCCATGTACGCCGGATCGACGCGCGTGTAGTGCCAGCCCATCTTGACGAGCTCATCCGGCATCCAGCACCACTTCTCCAGCATCGTGCTCGGCGCCTCTCCAAAGTCGGGAGCCACGCGCGTTCCATGGAAGCGGGTGTGCTTTGTGCGAGATACAAGGTCGTGAAGCCCGTGGCCCAGTTCTGCGTGGAACAACATCCAGTCAGTCGTGTGAACACGGGAAAGATACATGATGAATCACTTCCGGAGAGGGACATGGACGATAGAGTACGACGAAAGGGGGGACGTGATCCAGGCGTACATACCGTGGAACAAAGTCATGACCTCGCGATGCTTCAACAGCGCACAAGACACGGCTGTAGGGGGCTGAAAGGCACACATGAGCACCGTGGCAGGGTAGACTCTACTCCCATCCTCCTTCAAGTAACCCTATAAACGAGTCAGTAATCGTTCTTGATGGAACCCAACGGAAAAGAGGTCTCGGCAACGCACGCATTGTAGCTTGACATTGCACGCCGTCCGGTATTTCCCTTCTCGCCAGAGAACGTCGGCGTACAGGTATCTCACAAATCCCCCCTTTCTCTCCCCTCTCCCCTTCCAGACGGCCCAAACCTGTACCTCCTTATCCCAGATCTTCCCAACTAGATCTCTCTCCGGCACAGGTTCGAACTCAAGACCGAGAAACTCGGAGAACAAACCCGACATGGCCGTTAACGTGTGGGTCAGGGGGAAATATTCGGAAATTCATCTCCTGGTCAACGTCCGCCTCCTCTTCGAGAAGCCTTGTATAATACTCAAAATCCCACGGCAGAATCTTCCTTTCCTCGCTTCCCTTCTCCCCACTAACAGCATCCCCTCTAATCCCCAAATCAACCCTCTTCCTCTCCGCAACCCTCACCATCTCTTCCCTTCCCCTAGGCTCTAACCCCTTGCTCAACCGTCTCAAGAACCCCTCGACCCACCCAGTCGACGGCCCAACCCTCCTCTCGACCCGGAACTCCGCGTGGCTGCCGTACCCCAACATCCTCGCGTTCTCGTCTCTGAGGATAAGCATCTCCTTGAAGAGCGGCATGTTATCAGGAAATCGGTTATCAAACGCAACATACACCCGCCTCCTCGTCTCCGGGTCACGCACATACCGCAGCACAGCGTCATAATCCGCCCTCTCCAGCGTAACAAACCTCTTACCCCTTTCCTCAGGAACATCGTCCCGCCCTCCTTTTCATTTATCCATCTCCGCTCTCGGCACACCCTCCAACTCCATCTCCGTAAACCACAGACCTCCACTACCCTCATACAAATTCTTCCTAAACGCTCTCTTCAACTCCTCGATCCTCTCCCTCCGCTCCAAATACGCCCCAATCCCCTCTCCGTCTAAGACTCCATGCCTAGCCCCACGATAATCCAACCACAGATCCCTCACAACCCTTCTCTCCTCATCCCCAAGCCCCTTCTCATCCCTCTCCCTGACGGCATTCACAAGCTCATATACCCCCTTCATCCGCAACCTCTCCGCCGTAGACGCAGACCAGAGCCTCATTCCTTCCTCCGCGGCCTCGCGGGTACCCTTGTCCGGGCCAGAGAAGCGGAGCACGCTGAAGGACCCCGTCTCGCCCTGCGTCTCGTCGTCGGCGCGCAGGAAGGGGGCGATGGTGTTGGCGAAGGTTGCCTCGGAGGGGCGTGATGATCGCGGCTGCGTGTTCGCGGGCGGCGTGTTGTATTGCGAGGACGCGTTGGACCGTGGGGATGATTTCGTCTGCGGCGAGGACGCGGGCTAGTGGCTGTGGTGGTTGGCGAAGCATTGGCGCGGGGGATTCTGGGGTTGAGTCTTGCATATTGAATAGATGACTGCTTTGTTCGGAGAGGTTGCAGTCTTTGTGTTTAGTTAGCTATCTAGAAAATACATTATAGATATAATTATTTTATACTAGCTCAAGATGGTTATCGACATCAACTAATTCCACGATGCTATGTCTAACCCCCTTTGAACAGGGAAACCAATCCATCACAAACGACGCAACTCTTCACCACGTGCTGCTGCAACCTCATTCTCTTAGCCCTGAACCACACACCTCGTAATATCTAATCCGTCAAAAAAGCCTCATCACCAGACACACATCGCCAAGCTCCACCCCGTCAACTTCAACACATCGGAAGCCGGTGATAGGTCGACAGGCCTCGCCCCCTTTCCTACGCCGCATTCCCGCATTACCCGGATGTTCCACACTAACGCCGGACCCCCGCCCGCCGAGATGGACCCGCAACTTGGCCTTCCCCTCGGCGACTCGGCACCGGGGGGTATCCAGTCACACCAATTCGCAACGGCGTCTCTCCTCCCCCCTAGGCGCCGATGATTGGACCGCCGGACTCGGCACGATCGGTCACGCGGATGTCACCCGGTTCGCGCCCGCTAATCTGCAGGAGACAAGGGGCGCCTAGTAGGAACGGCAAAAGATCCAGTTCTCGGTTTCCCCTCCTCTTTCTCTGTTCATTATGCCTACCTACCTGCTCACCCCTTCAGCCCAGAAGTATCGACCTCGCCATAAACACCACTCCCGCCTCGAAATCTAGAAACAAACGATCCACTTCAGCCTGGTCTCGTAAAAAGCGATAAAAGAGACTTTGGCTCTCTGACCAGCCCGTCTCCATATCTGAAGCAGTACAGTCGGCAAGCAGTTCATGCACGTCAAAAATTCTCAACCTGCCCGCCGACTCTATTCTCAGAACTGGGAAGGGTGGGTGGAGTGGGGTGAGTGAGCTTGAAGCGTTCGCTGTCCTTGACCTAAACCAGGTCGATTTCTCGGCAGGAGCACCGAGGGAAGCCCGTCTGCGAGCTGTGCTCTTGGGAGGAAAAGGGAGGCAAAACGGACCTTGAGAATGAGATGGAATTCTAACGCTAACGGCACCCGGCATGAATTTCCATCTCAGCTAGGAACGGCTTTCCTCTCAGAGGAAGAGGCTGGTGGTCACTGCTTTCGCAAGTTCACTGTCCTGTCCCCCCTCTTTTCGGCTTGTTCCTCGAGCTAGCTTGTTAGGATAGGTAGCATCTAGATTCAATGCCTTTGGACGTGGAACTTGCTTCTGACTATGTAGTTGTAAATTTCAGACAGAGGCATCTTAGCAGGAAGACGTTTATGGTATGCAGTCAGAGCAACATCACAGCTGGACTTGAAGGCTTTTTGGAAGTCGTATGTTAGTCTCCTGTACATAGTATCACTCCCTTCAAGGATTTAATCTAGCCTTTGGGAAGCAGACTCGCCCTCGGAGCAGTAGTCTCAAACCGAAAGAGTAGTCGTCGCCTCACCCATCTTTTGACAGCCGAGATGAACATCTAAAAGCTTCACAGACCCATTTCAAATCTCCGACTTGATATCTGTGTTCAGCATCGTCCGCGGAATGAGAGAAATCAAGTCAAGATAAGCAACCTAGACTCATCCCGCCCTCTCTCCCCAGACACGACAACCTCGGAAACCGTCCCCGAGGCAAACAAAAGGCCATAGCAGATTTCAGCCTCGCAACATCAACAAAAATCTCCGTGCGACTGAAATGGAGCTTCCTCATTGCCTTTCCCATCTCCGGCTAGAACCCAGAATCGCAAACAGCATAAGCCGTCTATGCTCTCATGCTTTCTCGCCTCCCCACACTAGGTACCTCACCTCACCTTACTTTACCTTACCTTAGCTAGCCAGCTTTGTGACCACAACGACCAGAGCTTCATCGCCTCGTCACTCGCCCTCGCCTATCTGGCACCAGTCCCTAGCCCAGCTGAGCCGGTCCCGTCCATCAGATCCTCCCCCGGATCTTCCCCCGGATCTTCCCCAAGATCCCAAAAGCGGTAAAACGGTTTGCCTCCCCCACCGCCAGTCATGCAAAAACACAGCCCTCATGTCAGCCGACGCTGTAGTATAAATCATCTCAACCTTTCAGCATTGGCGCCAAGAATAGCCAAGACAAGTAAAGACTGCCTTAGGCTTTTGTCTGTTCTCTGAATGCGCCTTGAACATGCGGCGCATGGGTCAGGAACGTGACTGAGAAATAAGGTAGACTTGGAAAAGTATGTATCCAACCTCTAGTTGGCGTGCCATGGTATTGGGCGCCCAACTTGACGATGCCCGTGCCTCTCAGCCTCGCCTCATTGAGTTGTGAGTACGTAGGCAGAGTCACGGCAGGAGGAGAGACACATGGCTCCCCTCAATTCGCCAATTTTGGCCCAGTTAATATAAACTCTCGTCTCCCCTCCCCTCCGTCTTTGGACCCTCAAAGGCCAATTTCAGACTTCTGAAGTGGCAGAAAGGCAAGTTTAAAAAAAGAAGAAAGACAAAACGGCGGTCTGAACTCCAGACACGATATCCGAAGCCTAATTCCCAAACCGTGAAAGAAGGTAGAGGGACTCCAGAAATCTCCCGTCGCTACCATGATGAGAGTACGGCCCGACTTTGACAGCACAGACAACACCGCTGAAAGTGATCATGCATTGCGTCCACCACTCGGCACCACTCCCTGATGGTGTTTCTCAAGGGCGATTTTGCCGTTCACCGCACCAGCCAGTGACCGGCAGAGGTTCAGCCAACGTCGAGCACCGCTCTGAAGTTAGGTCTAGGTGCCGACTCGGTTGCTCCCGTTCGGGGAGCAGACACTCGAAACACTTTTGTCCCATGTGCAGCGACTGCTTCTAGCCGTCAACATGGTAGTTCCATGTTGGCTCCTTGGTGCCAAGACCCACGAGACTCCCGTTCTCTGCCATCTGGAAACTTTGTTCCGCCTCGACAGAAAGCCTCGACCTCCGCAAGCGTTTGCCCAGTGTCCATTGAAGAACGTGACCATAGTAAGTGATATACCAGTTGACTGATTGCTGTGCGGGAGACTGAGGCTCAAGGAGAAAAGTAAAAGGAGAATCCGGCTTGGTTTCCGCCCGGCGCGGCCGTTATCAGGGAATCCCGCCTCCGATTAACGCCGAACGCCGGAGCGGCTCCAGGAGGTGAACAGAGTCCAGTAGAACGGGGTGGTCGGAAATAAGGTGTCCGCAGAACTTCGGACGAATCCCAATTGCCCGTGTTTGAGCGGTCGAACCACCGCTGGCAACCAGGGCGATCCTCTTTCAGGGTGAACCACCGTTCTCTGCCCTGTAGATGGTAGGTCCTGAGGAAGCAGGCTCATGCCAGTCTGGCCATCCACACCCCTAAACCCAATGTTGGGAGGGTTGTCACAGTTTCATGCGTATAGAAACCAATCAGACTCGCCTGGAGGAACAATCCCCGTCTGTGTCCCGCCCACAAGGGCCATGTCGCGGTTCTGGCACTCATGCTATCTTCGATATTGCGGAACGTTGGAGGCCAGTGAGCACGACAGAAGGCTAGTAATCTGGATGAGCAGGTCAGAATTCAATATCATAAACTCATGTGGTTGGCTCCTCGAGCACCCATAGAGGCACGTGCGAGACGCATGGATGATGTGAGACAGTAACAGAGAATCGCCAACAGAAAATACATGCTGCAGTGCGTGTGGTGATGCAAAGAAGAAAGGGGGGCGGGGATTCGCTGCTAGACCGAGATGGTGACTTGTGAAGCTGTAAGCTTATTTTCAAATCTCACCGACTCCTCCAGGTCATGAGCAACTTCATGAATCTCTACAGACAACGGAGCCAATCAGTGCAGCCATAACGGCTGCGGTATCGCGGAGTGCTGGCGGGTCTTGGCACCCGGATCGCTCGGAGGTTGTGCGCGCCGGCGGTTGCGCGTGTCTCTGTTGATCTAAGCGTGAGACAGGGCTTGCCCAGACGCCGGAGTTGGGTTGAGCTCCATTATTCTTTTTGGCGGGTCCGAGTGACCCCATTGGAAAATATGGAAGATTTCCTTGGGAGCTCATTTCGGGGAGCGTCGTCAACGAGTCCCGCTGAAAGATTCCGAGGTGGAAATGGGGCGGGAGGAGTGGGAAAAGTCCGCCGAGGGCCGGGCTACGGTCGTTCCATCAAATTTTGATTTTGCAGGCTCACAATCTCGATTATCGCCAGGGCTCCAGAAATCCAAGGGAATTCTCTTGCTCGCCAGGTCTGTTTTCTTGGGCTCGTGGGAGGAGTGGACGTTGGTACCTTGGCTCACATCAGCGGGGGCCAACGTAACGCACGCGCACGCGACGCACGACACTGGAGTGGTTAAGAGAGAACAGAAGCAGCTGCAAACACTTCCGCCGAGCTTGCCCCCTTGTCGATATTGTCGACCCGTGGTTTGTGGGTTACGCGAGTACGCGGGAACATGACTGGCTGCCGTGTTCGGTGTTGTAGCACAGACAATACCAAACTGCCAAGACCGCCAAGTGCGCTGGAGCCTCTTAATGACGATGAATGCTGCCGGTGGTGCCCTACACTCCAGTGCGTCCCCCTCCTCAGCTGGACTGGCACAGACAATACGCTGTAGCGCTTCAGCGGTGAGACAAGGTGATACGGTGACGGGCAGGACCTGCAGGCCATGCGACTTCGACGTGTAGTAACAGTGTAAACCTGGCGTGTTGGCAGGTGCTGTGGAATGCTGTGAAGGGATTGAGGTTGAATCAAACAAACTGACGACGTTGAGAAGCCGCCTGCAGACGTTGAAGCGGCTGCAAAATCCAAAGCACCTAGGCTCTAGTCGCCGGTCTGGTGCCAGAGTTTGCAGTCATTGACTTTGTTTGTGGTCGGCGAACACGGACATCGCGGTGGTTTCGAGTACAGGCACTTGTACTGGACGCCGGTGCGATGACAGCCTCTGATTAGTTGTGCCCGATGTGAATGTGATGGTCGTCACAAGTTTTTCGAGTTAGTCGCCGTTTGGATGTATGGGTGATCCATGATGCCGACTTTGTAAGGCCTCAGTGCTGGCGCCGTGTGAATGGCTACTAAGAGTCGACTATGGCGCACGCGGCGAAAGTGTCAAAAGACGATCCCTGGCTTGTGTGGCTTACAACTACATAGTAAGCCATCGAATCTTGCCAAGACAGTGCGCCTGGTCTGGTGGGGTTTGGTGGATGACATCCATGTGGCGGACAGACAGTCGTCGGGCTCGGGATCATCCAAGTCCGCGAAGTTCGCGGTCTGGCCTCTGCCGCTCGCAGATCAATCATCAACGACAGCAGCAGCAACGGTAGCAACCAGCGTATGCAGTCGCTCGTCGGGTCGTCTGACTTGCTGTATAAGCAAATTGGTTAGCTCAAGCAAACTCGGACGAATTGCACGTTGTACGTACGACCGAAATTGTCACCATCACAACCATTTCCCACATGCTTATCTTGCGTTCTCCGCAATAACTTGAGGCTAGTCACCAACCAAGCCTTGCATCTTGCAGCATAGAACGGCTAGAGGCTGTTGGCATCACTTTTCCGGTGTGTCCCGCGTATGGGCGGGGAATCGCATCGATTGGCAGATCGCAGGGTGGTCGACATGCACAGCTGCATAGGTAGGAAGGGGGAGACCACCCTGAAGACCCCTTTGAGGCCAAGGGATGGTATTTTGGGGCGGTTTGCGATTTGCGAAGAAGTGGTGCGAGAAGGATGCGAGATCACGAGATGTCGGTTTTGGGGCTCGCGTGTGTTGCAATCTGATTCTGACGAGGTATGAAGGGGTTACCATCGGGAGGTTTCGGTGTGCCTGTGCTGCTTGATATGGCCTAGAATGGCAGACGCTCCTGTCATGGCCGCAGGACCTCAAGCGCGTAGCGTTTCGCTGTAGGCAAAAGTGAGGAAACCCTCTTGGTTGCATGTGCAATGCGCCTGCCCCCTTCGAGTCCCGATCGAGCCATGTGTAGAGCATCGTCCCATCCTAGTGACGGCCGTGACTGTCCGTGGGCGGAGCGTATCGGCCGGTACAGACTGTAGACTCAACTCTACGATGGAGCGTAGAGAGACAACAGGATGTCACAGACCATTGGAGGTCTCATCGCTCAACTCTCAAGCCGGATTGGTGGATGTGGTACAGAATGGTGTTGCCGCTGTATTACCCGCGTACTGCGTATCTGCACCTCGTGTAAATGACGTCCATAAGAAATTATCGCCAGGTCTAGTTCTCTACGGTAGAGAGTCAGGAAAATCAGATCAGCAAGCGGGAAACGGAGGAGTGAACTTGACCGATCCCGACCTCCTGAGGCGTCGGACAGCGGTCGCGCGGGAAACATGTGGAATCCGGGATTAAGCGATGTGGGAAATTTGAGATTTCTTCCGTAAGCAATTTACCAGAGGGAGGGAAAAGCAAAGGAAAAATTATGACGACAGTGGGGTTGAGTATCTAGGAACGTTGCTCGCCAAGTGGGGCACAGGAAAGAAGACTCATAGAAAAAAGAAGTCAACAGCTCAAAGGAGAGAAGTGGGTACCAGAGTACCTTCCCAAGGCTCGCCCGAGGCAGGACTGAGGTACCGGTACTTCCAGAAGGTACTTCGTTCCTTCGACACCGAGCGATCCGAGTGCTCCCGCCCCAAAGCTCGGGAAAGCCATGCTCACCCAGCCTCACAATTCAGCCATTTTACCTCCAGTTTCCTCTCACTCGGCCGACTTTTTCAGAGGCTGAAAATTCTCGAGCTTGCCCAGCTTTGCTCCATTCGCTTTCCGCTCGGGTTCGCTGGGCCCTTTTCCTCCCCTTGTCGTTTAACCTCGCGGGCCTCGTTTGGCTGCGCTTGTTTGTGTACTTGGGTCCTCGGGGGGCGCTAATAATAATCGAGAGCGAGTCGTCGTCACCTCAATCCCCAATCATTTCGCATTTGGCCTGGTTGGCTCCCTCTGGGTTCTGCCCCTGGCAGCTCTGCGTCCCTATCGCCCCTGCCTGTGGGTGACGATTGCATATATACTACAAAGTAGTGCTAGGCGATACTGGCGGTAAAGGGAGGCAAAGGCAAGGTCGCTTGCTTGATGCGGCGCCTTGAGATCTTGCATGATCATGATCTGGCTTGTTCTCTGCTTCTCCCTACAACCCCCCGTCTCCCGAACTGCAAAACTTGAGATGACATTCATCTGGCACTTATACGAAGCACATCAAGGGTGATGCCATTATCATGAAGCCTCGATAATGCTGGCATCCTAGCGTCTAAGGGGTCGAGGTCCCTTTTTTCGTTTCCCCTCCCCTTTCACGGCGGTGGACTTTGGGCGGAAGTTGGAAGAACGGAGCTAAGGAATGTAGGATACCCTTCGTTCGCGTTCCGTCTTTGAGCCTCGGTGCCGGCGACGGCGGCCGATGGATTAGATAAGCGCGTCCGGCAGTGGGATTTCGAAAAAGGGACCTTCAGGGAAGGGGTCGAATGGTGTTAGTTAAGTTCGAAGCCATTTCAAGCCACCGACTGCAAGCCCCAATTTGACAGTGACGCTCTCTAACGCCTTTCGTCAGGCCACCAAATCTGATTCACATCGACGCCGGCATCGACGGGCCAGCGGCCAGCCCGATTGTACCGTCCGTCGCTTTCTCCCAGAGTCGCAAGCCCCCCATCTCCTTGACTTCATGATGGCGCCGTCGTCTCGGCCCAATGACCCGCGCGGGCCACTGAAGTCTGAATTTCACGAGTGCGGCCGCGCGATTATTCCTTGGTGGTGCGCCGATTCGAAAATGGTCTTGGATGTCGGCGGTTGCAGCTACCGCATGCCGATGGGCCTCCGAAACCGAGATTTACGTCGTCGACATGCAATTCCCGAGCCGTGATGTACCGGCGTCAGGTCCGTAGGTGGGAGTGCCCAGCCTCGCTCTTTTGGTTGACTTGCATCGTACGGACAATCCGCATCGCAAACCTCGCTGCGAGCCTGCGACAAAGGGGGCCTCGGCTCGGTAGGTATTTGCAGACGACGCAAAGATGACGATAATCTCAAAATCGGGTGAGCAGCAGCAGTTTGTTTCACCGAGATGATTTTATTTTCAGGGGTGGACAGCGGCCAGACAAGGGAAGATGTATGTGTCAAAGTGCCATTGCGTTGCTTCTTCCTGCTGGATGTGCGACACGTTGCGCTGGGCTGTTGGTAAAAGCCCCGGTCTCCGGGGTGAGCAGTGGGATGCACGGGTCAAACCGTCAAACAAGATTGTTGGGACGAGTTGGTTCGTAGTCACAAGTGTGCGCCGTACCGGGAATCATCAGCCCTGTTGACCGGGTCACAATCAGCACGCGACACGTCTTGTCTTTCTGCGACTCTGGGTTGGGTGCAGGTGACGCCGCCAAGTGAGAGAGAGAGAGAGCAAATTTAGGTACTCCAAGGTCCGACGCTCCGACTTCGACGGGGGCCGGGGGTGGACTTTGCGGGCCTCATGATGGACTCGAGATGAAGCCGTCCGCGGTGGTAGGTATAGAGTATAGACGAACCCATTTTCTTGTCATTATCCTACTAAGATAGTCAGCAATAAGTTCTTCGCGAACAATGGAAACATTCATCTGCACAGCAGAGCCTTCGAGAATAAGATTGCCGCTAGGCAAATAGAAGAAAACATGAACAGACCACAATTTCTAGATCAGCTAACTAATTCCCGATCCACCACGGAGATGTTCCGTAGATGGATGCAGAGGAGCGACTTTTGCTGTGTTGCTTACCTCGGGATTGTGAGCTGTAATCCACAAGAGAATGCGAAGGCGAGGACGGAGAAAAAAAAACTTAAGCAGACTAATGAGAAAAATCGAAGCAAAAACCGGATCATCCCGGCGTCACCTAGAATTCTTCTTCTTCTTGCCAACCGGTAATAGCGCATCATCACGTAAGGCAAGCCCGTCCGCCCACATAGAAGTGCTCCTTCCCGCCCACGCCAGAAGCAGCGCCAGCGGACTTGGGAAGGAACGGAGTACGACGGGAGGAAGGTAGGAGTACTTGGAAGTACGTACCGTTGAGAAAAGCCTCCTGCCCGATCAACTGCAGGGAGTGAGGTGCGCATCGCCCAATCCCTGCACTCGTTTCTTGCAAGATAAGCCCGTGCGCCTTCTAGTCCCACCTTTTCCCAGCGTTCTCACCAAAGAAGAGGGCAGAAGCGACTGGCGACTTTGTCCATGTACCGCAAATGCCCCGCTCAACTGGGTGAAGTACCTGTACCCGAGCCGCAGCATCCGAGCTTCCTCTCTCATTTTCTCTCAGATGTTTGTGTCTTGTGCGCTCGCTGCGTGCGACTCTGTTTTCCCACTCTGCCGCCGATGTTGGCGATGGCCCCCAATGGGCAAGCAACAACGGAATCCACTACTCCGTATCGGTATGGGTGAATACGCAAAATACGCAAGTACGTGTACTTCCATAGCTACGGCACCTGCCCGGCTTGTGTCAGTCATCGAGTAGTCAGTCGGTCAGTCAATCAGTCATCACGGACGCAGATAGAGACAGCAAAGCACAAGCACCGTCTTTTCATCCCCCCGGAAAGATCGACATGAGACCTCGCAGAGACGGCGCCGAAGCTTACCAGCTTTTCGACAGCAATCATGACAGCAGCACTCGTAACCAACCAGTCCATGATCATCCTTCCCGAGGAAAGATGATGGAAGACGGCAGAGCATCGTCGACTTGGCATCTGCCTTGCCATGCTTCGCCCATTCTGTGAATCCCACGTATGAAGTATTAATATGCCAAAAGCGAAAGGAAGCAAAACCTGGACCATATTTTACAAATCCACACACAGTCGGTACGGAGTACAACGGTACGGACTACACTACAAGCGCGAATACGCCTGCAGTAAGAGACGCAGTGGAAGACGCAGTCGGCGGTGGCCGAAGGACAGACGGAGAGAGGGCGGGCGGGACGACGGGAGTACTCGGTACTCAGACTGAGTGCTTGCCAAGAAAGGCATGCTAAGGGACCCCAGGGTCGACCTGGGTGAAGCAATGCTGCAGCAGAGCATCATAGCTCCTCTTTCTTTCGATTCGGACTTTTCACTTTGCCCAGTCCCAGCGTCTCACGCACCAAAACGGACCACTTACCGCCCGACAGTCCTCCCCCTGGTCTCGGTCAGCTGTGTAGGGACGGGAGACTCGCGCCCACAAGGAAGGAAAGCGTGGTCAAGGGTACTCCGTACCCACGATACCTTACAAACCCGTCGACCCGCCCACCATGGAGACAAAGTCCGCGTACCGTGTACATTAACGCAAGGCAGTCTGGGTACTCGTACGGTCCCTCCTTCCTCCCCCCCTGGTACCTCGCTCCGGTCCTCTGTTCTTTGCGAGAAGGGACGGAGAGCAAACTAAGGTAGCCCACACCGCACATCACAACGACCACGCCCACCGGGAAGGTCTTGCTTGCCCAAGGCTCACCTTCTTGCAGTGCCAGTCGCTGCACCCAAAATCTCTCGGCTTCTGACAAGCACCCCGGTCCCCGCCGCTTCCGTAGGCCGGCTTGGGCGGTCTTGGTACCTTTCCGCTGTGTCTTGGGTGTCCTTGGTACTTGTCCACTCCACACGCTCACACGTTCTCGTTCAAAAATGGACTCCAAGAGTCTAAAGGCCCAGAGCGACAATGTCCCAAAGCTCGACCTCCATCTGCAGAAGTCTTGGGACCGTGGACCTTGTCATTGTCTTGTCTCCGTTCTCACTCTATCCCGTGTCTGCCTTACCTTAACCTACTTTGCCTTACCCTGCAGCTTTGCCCGCCTGTTCCGCTGCCTCATCATACATATCAATCTAGTCATCCACACTTTCCGTAACTTTGTCGCTTGTCTCATTCCCTTTTGACCTCGTCCCCTCCCTCTCCAAACCACCTCTTCCTTCCAACGTCCTTTCGTTGTCCGTTGATTATTCACCTATCTCCTCCCTTCCCTGCGGTGGCAACCAACCAACTCACCAATACTCGAAGCAATAGTGGAATTAGGAATTTTGGGGATTCCAACAGGACGGTTCACTGGGACGTGACATAGCTGGGTCAGCGAACAAGACAGATTCAAGACAACACAACGCCTGCTGGATGGTTCGGTTTTAGTCAGACACGGACAGTCGACGCACCCCCGGTAGAAGACTAACTCGCCCTTTGGTCCTCTCTACCGTCACCTATTACACCTTCCCACTTCGCCCCTCGTATTGCGTCGCGACTCTCAACTACCTTCCCCTCCGAGGGCATCAGTAGCCATGCAGGACTTCAGCACTTTCCTGAAAGGAAAGCCCACACTGCCATCTCTATGGACCGGTAACATCAACTTCGCCAAGCTCAACCCCATCCCCCACCGATACCGACCCAGCCGAGCAAAGAGGAATCAGAAGAAGCGCGCTTCCGGGAACTACACTGGCGCCGAGGATGTCACCTCGCTGCAAAAGTCTCTCAACCCTCTCGACACATTACGGAAACTGCAAAATCACAAGTGGCGCCTCCTCGACCTGCAGTACACGATCCTCGCCGCCCTCATCATTTTCTCGCTTTGCATTACGCCCTCGGCGCCACTAATCAAGACTCTCGCCGTTACTGGAGGTCTCCTGCTTTTGACGATACCCGTCACTAGCCAGTTCGTCTTCCCGGGATTGAGTATATGGGCATACCTCATTTATTTCTTTTGTAGTCGGTAAGTCAGCTTGCTTGTGGGGTTAGTCGCCTGGCTTGGATGCTAACTTGACATCAGCTTCATTGATGCGAAGTACCGCCCCCATATCTGGGTCCGCGTCCTCCCCGCCCTCGAGAACGTCCTTTACGGTGCCAACCTCTCCAACATCTTGTCCGCTCACACCCATCCGGTTCTCGATATCCTCGCCTGGATCCCATACGGACTCGGCCACTTTGGTGCTCCCTTCATTTGCGCCGGCTTCCTGTTCCTCTTCGCCGCCCCCAAGACGCTTCCGATTTTTGCCAAGTGCTTCGGATGGCTGAACGTGCTCGGCGTCACCATCCAGCTTGTCTTCCCCTGCACTCCTCCGTGGTACGAGAATGAGCATGGCCTCGCCCCGGCTGCGTACGGCATGTCCGGATCCCCCGCAGGTCTGGCCCGTATTGACGCCATCCTCGGCATCGACATGTACACGACCAGTTTCACGACCGCCCCGGTTCCCTTTGGCGCTTTCCCGTCGCTGCACGCTGCGGACGCCGTCATGGAGGCCCTCATCTTGAGCTACTGCTTCCCCCGCTTCCGCCCTCTCTTCGTCATTTACGTCGGATGGATCTGGTGGGCCACTATGTACCTTAACCACCACTACGCGGTCGACCTGGTCGGTGGCTCCCTCCTCTCCGCCGGAATTTTCTACTTCGCCAAAGCCCGGTACCTGCCTCAGCAGCAAGCTGACAAGAAGACTCGCTGGGAGTATGACTACGTCGAGATTGGAGAGCAGACCAAGGTCTTCGATGAGGAGTACGGACGGATGTACAACATGGGATACCTTCAGCGCCGCGGCAGCTCCGACAGCGATGAGTGGACAGTTGGCAGCAGCTCCAGCTACAGCACATCGAGCCGGGGTAGCGGAAGCTTGAGCCCCGCCCTTTCCGAAGAATCCGGTCGCAGCATTTTCAGTATCGAGATCAGACCCGACAACGACAGATATGAAATATCCCAGCTCACAGAGGTAGCTGTGCAGTAAACATCTTCTTGTCACGCGCGCAGACCTATTCAAAATCACGATGAACAAAGCGAGCAGTGCCGCGAGCCGGAAGGGCGATGACGCCGGATCAGCCCCACAGCGCGCACTGGGAACCCTCGGACGATTCTTCGAAACCACGAGACAAACACCCCCCTTAACCAACACCTTTTTTGTTCGATTCTCATCATCAGCACTTTTTTTTTTCACTCGAAACGGATACCACTTTGGATTACCTGTACCATTTGCATCAGAAGCACAGCAACGGCGCAATAGTGGTTATTTTTTACAAACGACAGAAACAGCCGGAGACGCAATGATCTCGACAGGCTTAGGAGTAACGGCCTCATGGATGACCAACAGCAGAAGAAAGAACCACGGAGTCGGTGAAGGGGCATCAATGGAAGAAATGGGGGACACGGGATGATATAGAGTCCTCCCGTACATATTAATGTGTTCAATGTCGAGATTTATTTCTCGACCATCCTGGCGCCTAGCTCGGTTGAGAAGGGGATTGATCTTAGGCGCCCGACCAGCAGGAAGGCGGGCTCGATGTAATGCGGAGGCATAAGGGGGAGAGTATACCACGAGTAGAGGTAGAGCAGTCGCTACTGAAGTAGTTGATGAGGTGAAGAGAAAGAAAGACGAGATCATCTCTCGATACAATCGTTCCCCTCTGTCCTGTCTGTGATGTTTCGCCCTTGCTGTCTGCTGCAGTCCAGATTGAGTTTACGTCCAAGAATGCCAAGTTGGGGTAATCGCCCGCATTCTGACGTCGAAAGGTCGCCGATCATTCCCCTCATGACTCTCATTCTCAACTCTCCCAGCTGAGCTGATCCCCGGCTCGGCCGGCGAAGTAGGTTGCGCGGCCGGACTGGCTCTGGTTTGGGAGCTACGGCACCAACGGCATACGCGGCAGGACTTGTAGTCTTTTGTGGCGTGTGATGGCGCAGACGGCGGGCTTAGATGGACAAGGTGGAGGAAGAGGGGAATTTCATTGAGGTTTGACGGGGAAAAACGGCAAAACGGGGAATGGAGCAAGTTGACGCTAGAGCCAAGACCCGAGCGATCGGGTCCGGCAAATTCAGCCTACACCCCCGCCTCAATTGCGGGTTTACATACTTGGTTGGCTTTCCCTGGGAAAGTTTCCAGGTTAGATTTGTGCTGCGCCGGCTCTGAAAGGCCGGGGGACCCCGACCGGGGGGTCCACTTCGCCGAGCATGGGGTGTTGGCATAGGGTTTTTTGGTGTTCTCCGTTTTCTCTTCGTGAAGTTTCCCCCGTTTGAAAGATAGGCGAGACATGTGGTTTGCGACATTTCGGGAATTCTTCCAACGACTGCCTTGGGCTAAGGGAATTCCACGAGCGGTAAAGACGGCCAGGGGGCAGATGCTAACTTGGAATGGCCGTCACGAAGGCAGCAAGCACGTGGGATGTATGGCGATCAGGGATCCGCATCTCGAGTATGGCTAAACTTTCAACTTGAGTGAGTGGCATTCGAGAATGTGGCAGATCTCTGTTCATTCTCGCGGGCCTAGTTTCGCGCTCTATCAAGCAGCTCGCCTAGCACTTGATCAAGCATACCTACCTAGCATAGGCGGCCTGGAATAGTTGCTTCAGCCGCTGGTGCTTCGAGAACTTTCTAAGCACCATCCCTTTGAGTTTGTAGTATACGGCCTCGAAGTACCAACGCCTCAAAGCAACATTCAACCCCGTCAGGTCATTTTCGGATGCACTGTACCGAGCTTGAGGGTCAGATTTCGTCAGACGCTCTTTCGCGTCGCTGAACATTTTTAGGCCGTATCTGAACTCATTGTACCGAGCTTGCGGGTCAAAATTCCTCAGACGCTCTATCGCGACACTGCGCTCCCTCAGGGGTTGATGGCTCACTCTCTGTCCATCTGTCTGCCTGCTTGGACCTAGAGTATAAGGAGTCGAGGCCGGGCCTCGCACGATATAGATCCCCAAACTAGCCAAAAGACCGGCCACAAGAGCGATCCAGACCCAAGTGCAAAGAGTTCTTCGAATGGCTAGCCTATGATGTCGGCTGTAGGTCGTTGGCCTGTAACGTATCTGGAGTTCCGTGAGAGCCCAGAAAAGTAGTGCACAGATTGGTGGTATGAGAGCAATCTGCAGGGTAGTCATAGAACGCCACACGGATGGAATCTCCCGTAGAAGGGTCTTGTAAACCGTCGTGATAAAGAAGAGGACAGCTAATGAGGTGCGGCCAAGACCAACTGGGTGTCTCACAGCATCGAGAGTTGCAGCCGTGGTGCCTGAAAGCATCTGGCTCCAAAATTGTGCAGCTAGCACCTGTCTTGCGTATGTGAACAGGGAATCAGACCAGAGGACCCTACCGGTGCTACCACCGCGGCTGCACAGCAAGGGGTTCATTCTAGAGGCCAACTGTACCGATGTTTGCCTATTTGCAGCGTGGAAGCGATGTCCTGTCGAATACTGGCAAAGGAGATCATGTATCCGACACCACTAGACCGAGCCACTAAGACGCCGAGAACACGTCTGAATTTATCATCAACGACCCAGGATCCCGAGTCTCATGCTTGAAAGCCTTTGAGTCTAAGGTTAGCAAAATGGCGGTCGTTGCAACGTCTGGGAAGAGGTTGAGTCTTGGGGTTACCATACCTTGATTTGAGGCTTCCACCACAACCGTCCAGATTTCTTGGACCCTCTCGCCACCGCCGGAAATTATGAAGGCCGGGTTCGGGCAAAAATGGCTACGCATCAAGCCTCCCATCCCGGAAACTGCCCATACCGTTTTCCGGGACGGCGGCGTGTCCGGACGATTGTGGTCCTTGAACACCTGACCTAATTCAGGGCGGAAGCTGTCGATGAAGGGATTCTGCCACCCGGGTGGTCTACATGCGCCTTCCGGAATTCGATTCGGCAGCAAAAGGCTGGCTTCCACCGGCACGAGTAGCCAGTCGTCCCCGCTCCGTAGATCGTCTTCATAGATTTGGTTGGTGATATGTCCTTCCATTGTAGCCAAGTCTTCTGGCGTGATCAGAGTTGTGTTCGCTGATCGTATTTCGTCTGTAAACGATTGGGCTGCGGTATTTTCCTCCTTTTCTGTTGACGATTCAACCCCAAATTCTTTCGCAGTACTTGCTCCGCTGTTGCGAGCTTCCTCGCCCATTGACACAGTCTCCTGCAGCTGCCCCACGGTTTCGCTCTTCGCGCTCGCATCATCGTCAGATGCTGAAGGTGTAACCGAATCCGAGTCGTCATTATCAATTTCACCATCAAAGATCAAGAGCGAGCCTTCGTCAGAATTGCTCTCATCGTCGGCTGAATCGTCGAATAGCTCACCCTCGTTAGCGGGCGTGTGACTCGTTGTTAGAGCGTAGAATCTACCACTGATCGAAACAAGGCCGCCGATTGTCGACGTCCACTGGCCCAGATCGGGTGTCTGAATGACAATTAGAGAGCCACAGAATGTGCGGGTTTGTTCCGGGTCGCGGATGGCGTAGGCAGCTTCGAGCGCTGTACGACGGACTCGCTCCTTATGGTAGCATAGATCGAGTGGGGAGAAAACATGTCGATTCTCGGGCTTTGACATGACTTTGTGGAAGGTGGAAGAAGCGGATCTCTTTCCACCGGTTCAACCCAACGATGCGGATGAGAGTAATGGTCTCTTTTGTCGCTTCCTCTGTGCCTGTTGCTGCTATTGGTTGATCGGACCTATACGCAGAAGATACAGAGACGAGACTAGGCACAATTGTTGGCAGAGTGAAGTTGAGTTTGGCGAAGAGCTCATGTCGATGTATACTCAAGGTCGTGACGAAGCGCTTCAAAATATCCTTCTCTTCCGGTGTGAATGCAGTGTTTGGTTCAATTTCTACTTCAGGACTGAGTCTTTTCAATCTTGCAGGCCGTACAATTACTCTACGAGGTTTGCGTGGTAGGCCTATTTTCGGATCGAGTTCCGTTACCGGCGTTATCGTCGCTGATGGAATCGTTTCTACAGGATGGCTTCCTGCAAGGGGGGGTGTCTGTTTGGCCAGGTTCCATTGAGAGAGACTCTACCGGAAGATAATCCATAGGAGGAGACCCTTTCAGTGGCGATTCTGTTAGGGGAGGCCCCATAGTTGGAGGTTTCGTCGATGGAGGTTCCGGGGCAGGTAAGATCAAAGATGCCTCTTCATCCGCCGAGTCAGTATCGAAGATATCCTCTGTCGAGTCGTCGTACGCAACGTTGAGACAACTAGCATTGTCGGAAACTAGTTTTTCCTTCAGGAACCTAGGCCAGTGAACAGGTGCCTTCTCAACCATTAATACCAAACCTATCTGACTGACGGCCCAGAGAGTGATCCTGTAGATAGTGAAGTCAGAGCTCTCCCAGAGACCTGAGTCCGTGCAACCCTTTTCCATGGCTGCTCTGGGTATGGATCAAGAGATGGACTTTCTCTGGCGATAGCTGTTATAAAAGTCACCAAGTCGAAAGGGATGTTTTGATGATCGTACTGGTTTAGAAGTGTGATGTTTTCCGATGGCTCCTCTCTCGCCGTCAAACAAAAGAAGAAAAATGGACACGCGAGAAATGGGGGCTGGGAAACTGGATAGGCTTCAAGGCACCAAGACTTTGTAGGGCGGCGTAGACCAATGCACTACCGCCGGTTTCTCACTGCATGAATTGATTGGCCTGTGTCACCAATATTGCAGTTATGTGGTACCGATTGCGAGCATGCTGGATGCGAGACCCTCAGCCTGGTCTGAAAATTCCAGAGGAAATGCCCTTCAGTAGGAACTCTGCCTCGCAGATATTCCCTCACACTCGTTATTTCTCCTTCCAGACGCTTGAACGATTACATACTAGCGACGATCAATGTTCCCCCCAAAGATGGACGACAGTGGCAACCGATCCAATGGCAGTATCATCGCCGAAGTGATCTAGGGACCATGCGAACCAGGTCAAGAGAAAAGACTTGCCAGGTTCCTCAACCACTGCGCAATGCAGCAGTTGTCACTCTGTATCGATCAGCCGAGTACGGAAGACTCTACGAACGACATAGTAAGCGCCATACGACTGCTTTGATCGAATACCTCAATCCAAAAAGATGAAGTTCTGGCCCAAATTGCACCGAAACTAAGCAGGATCGCATCTCTAGACTGCGCTGTTCGCACAATGCTCATGACGGAGTGCGTATCAGAGGGAACCGCAGCTATCGGGAGCGGCAACGACCACTGGTGGGCTGGTACCGAGACGTTGGTGGACTACTTGGTCCAAACTTATCCCCAATCAACATCAACAGACGTCCCGAAAGACCTTATCGACCTGAAAACCCTCAGATGTCACGTTCTGGCTAGGGACGCTGGGATAAAGATCCAGCAGACCGAAAAGCTATCGGATCACCTGTACCTGAGACACAGCCCAGGGACCAAGGTACTGCTTGTTTTCTCTCACCGAGCCTTCCTCGAACATAGTCGGAAGAGACTGGAGGCTACTCATCAAGATCTGAGCCACTCTGTAGATGAGGCATTGGCACTGTAAGTCCTGATGAGATCACTGCCAAAGGCTGCCTCACTAATGCTGTAATCTGGAGGATGTCTACCAGCGAAGCTCATCGATGAGACATTGAGAACTTACAACCTTCTTTTCCCGCCGACTGGAAGTGCCAAGTTCATCAAACTCTTGCGAGGCTGGGTTAAGCGCGAAAGACTTGACAAAAGCCTATTGACCCGCTTCGACTATTCCAAGAAAGACCTTCCCGGGTCCCTGCATGATTTATACGAGGATTCCCCACACTGGGCCTCACAGCTATCCCGTCTCTTGAAAGAAGTCAACGATCCGACACCGACTACTCGATGGGAGAGATACGCAGAGCGGAGAAAGTCCCACCGACACACGTACAAGTGTGCGATCGCCGCCCTCATTGTGGCTGCCGTCTCAAGGACGCTGGCGACATTGTTGGCGGCTGTTCAGGTATGGATATCGTACTGTGACTGGGACAAGAATGCCCATAAGGCACTGTTTTGACTTGAGTCCAACGTGGTATCGAGGCGAGAGCCATTGGATGTAGTTCGTGCTTGAAGCGTAATGGACTTTGCAATGTTAAGTAAGATAGAGTTCTACAACACGGCTCTCCAGGTGCAGATGAGGGTACGGCATGCTCAAGCAGCAAGCTGCGGGTATCAGTCTATCCAAGTTCCATCAAGAAAGTCACGTCAGGGCACATTGAGCAAGTATTGATCATTCGTCATCATTGCGACTAGCTAGCTAGCAGGCCAAGAGCCAGACTCTCTATCTTCCCCCGCGTCTGTGACCCGCATGACACCCTCGCATACGAGGGACATACATTAGGTATCGATCCGTCCAACGCCTCATTTGAAGTAAAGCAAAGCCAATGGCAGCCCATTTCCCCTCCAACACCTGTGCCTCGTCCGGTCTGCACAGTACAGCTTAGAACAATGGCTCTCTGAAGGTGAACAGGTCTCGTCGTAGCAACTACAGAGCCAGACAAAGCTCATGGAGAAGGGGATATGAGCGGGTGAGAACGTAGACTACGCCTCCAAAACACAGTGTGTACTTTTCCATCCGGTACAATGCATGCAAGAAAAAAAAGAAAAGAGACCAAATTGGTATCTGTGAGCCTCCACAAGTAGACTCGCGGGCCGGTGTGGTCGGCAAAGCCAAATCGCACGGCTGTACAACCGGTGTATATACTCTGACAGGTTTTATGGGCAACTCTGATATGCTGCGTGAGCATGGTTGATGACGGGAGCTAGGCTACTTGAAGCCATGTCGAAAGGGCTGACGGAACGGCTTCTTTCCGAAGCTGGTGGGGTTCTAAGCGCTACCAGGCAGCGGAACGGGCGTCTCCTTCTTGCTTGACTTGAGCTCGTCTGTCTTGTCCGACTTTCTCTTCTTGCGCTTCTCCTTCTTGGGCGTCTCCTCAGCTGCGGGAGATGACTTGGAGGGGAACTGCGGGATTGGGACCACGGATTCGCGACGAATGCTGGGAGGGAGAATAGGTGTCTCCTTTCGAATTGAAGCAGGCTCATCAGCCTTGGACTTCTTGGAGCTCTTCGACTTCGGCTTCGGCGTCGAGGTCTCAGGGGCTGGGCTGGAGGCAGCGGGGAGGCCCGAGAATGAGAAGCCGGGCTTGGGGACGGTCGGCGGCGGGATAGCCGTCACCTTCTTGGCAGAGCCCTGAGCGGGAGTATCCTGGGATGAAGCGTCACGCTTGACCTTCTTGGCTTTCTCCTTGATTGACTGGGCCGGGGTGGACTCCTCGTCTGTGGGCAGCTTGCGCTTGGATACCTTCTTGGACTGGCTGGGAGTAGCCATGGTCGGCTTGGGGTTGGATCCCACACTTGAGATGGACTCGATGCTATCGCGTCGCTTCTTGCTCTGCTTTTCCTTGGTGGCGGGTAGAGGCTGCGAGTCGGGTACCTCAATGATGGTAGACTGAGAGTCCTGGACAGGATCCTTAGCGACCTTGGACTTCTTCTTGTCCTTCTTCTTGCTCTTGGGCGTAGGCTCATCGATGTCCATGGCATCACCTGTCGGAGCCGCGGGTTGAGTGGATGTGTGCTTGGGTTTCTTGGTGCGAGTCGGCAGAGCAGGTGTCGAAGTCATCTCAACATCTTCGTCGGAGGATTCATCGAAGCCGATCTTGCCCAACGGAGTATCATCGGGAACACCGATAGGGTGGAAGCGAGCTCTCAAACCTTGCGGCTGGGGGCGCGGAAGGTTTGGCTGAACGGGTCTGGGAGCACTGGATTCGCTACCAACCAATTGGGTCACACGCTTGACGTGCAGGACCTTGTCGACCTTCTTAGGAGCTAAGCCACGGTGTTAGCATACTGTCCAAATGCGCTTGCTATGCTGTGCTTACCTGTCTCGTAGCGATTGCCCTTCTTGTTGGGGAGGAGAAGCTCTACCGCGGTGGCACCAACGTCGAAGCCGACAGTGTAGTCTTCCGAGTTGTGCTTGAAGATGGAGTCTCCCTTATGCGCCTTGTCCAGGGGAATCTGGAGCTTCTCCACAATGTTGATGGGGATGGAAGCAGGCGCGGTGAAGTACCAGAGCTGCTTGCCCTCGAGCTTGGCCTTGGTGAAGAAGTCGGTCATATCCTTGCCATCCTCATCGCCTTGCGCTTGTCTCAGAATAAAATCCTTGCCGACGAATCCGGGAACGTTGAAATCATTGCTGTTGCGTCTCGGAGCGACAGCGGCAGTCTGCCTTTCGGGTTCTTCCTCGTCAGAGCTGGATTCCTCTTCTTCATCTGCCTTGTCTTCTGCGCTCTCCTCGCCGCTGCTGGCGCTTGCCTCGCTCGAACTGGTCGAAGCCGGCTCGGGTGCCTTCCCACCATTGACCGCGGATTTGGCTTTGGGCTTGGCCGTCTTTTCCGCCTCGCTCTCGGCATCACTCTCCGAATCGCTGGAAGAGGTTGTGGAAGCGCCATTGGCAACTGGCATCTCTGTGGCATTCTGTGCCGGCTTCTTCGCAGTCGGCTCGCTTTCGCTCTCACTGTCACTCGAGGCCGAGTCCGACTCGGCAGCCGCCTCGTCTGCTGAAGACTCTTCGGAAGAGCTCTCGGGCTTGACTGGAGCTTTCTTGGTGGCAGAGGGCTTCGCGGTGGAGGTCTTGTTTTCGACGTCGCTATCGGCAACCTCATCGGCCTTGTCGCGCTTGGCCTTCTTCAGAGGAGTGCTGGCAGATTTGCTCGACGCCATCTGACCATTAATCTTGGCGAAGAAATCGGGGTTAGCCAGACCATCATCATCGCTGCTGTCACTGTTGCTGGAGCTGTCGTCGGAATCTGACTCCTGAGCGCGAGGGTCGAACTTTTCGGCCTTCTTGGTCCGTGTGCTCCGGGCGAATTTGCTCTTGGGCTTTGCGGCTTCCTGGCCTTGCTTCTCGAGAATTGCGCTCAGCGAGTGAACGCCATCAAGTTTGCGTGACGACATCGTGCCTGGAGTGCTTCTGAAGGCAAGACGAGGTGCTGGCGTAGAAGGAATTGAGGGCGGCGAGACGATGGGAATGGCTGGGACAGGAATTTTTCGAGGGTCTCGCAAAGCTTCAGAAATATTTGCAGGGATCGCACAGACCAGCGGTGGGGTTGTGGTGGTAGCGGGAACCGCGACGCGGTGAGAGCCAACCCGCGTGCCTGCCGCGCTTCCGGGGGACTTAAAGTGCGTGGGCGTCGGCGTGGGCGTTCGGATGCGCATGAAGGATTTTCCAGCGCGGTTTTTCGGTGTGAGTGCTTCACCTCCAAATCTCATATCGCGATCGCGGGGTCCGACGGATTCGGCTACCATTTCGGATTGACGTCCACAGTGCTCAAGTGAGTGAGGTGTTGAAAGTTTGAGTTTGGTAGAAATTTAGCAAAATTCTGTGAGTGAGTTTGGCCAGTTGAAGTTGCATTGAGTTGAGATTAGAAAAGAAAAAAGCTGACCCTGGCGTTGGCAAGGTGCAAGAAGGAGGTAAATTGCGAAAGGCAGTCTCAATCAGGGGCGTCTAAGGTACCTTCCTTGTGCAGACTGTGAGAGGTGCGGTAGAGTACCTGCCCTTTGGGCAAAATCAGGAAGGATCGTGCCTTCCTGAGTGCAAGCTGAAATTATCTTGCTGCAGCAGCTCAGCGGGCACAACCATCACTGCTCCTGCCGTCTCCTGAAAGTCACGGGAGGATCATTGAAAGAATTCGTTCTGGAATCAAAATTGTAGAAAATTTTCCCCCTGCGACCAAGAAACCCACCATGGCGACGCCAAAGCGACGTAAGGTCGAGACAACTGAAGGCTCAAGGCGTTAGTTGTCATCCCTTGTGCTGCTTTCAACGGCATCTTCACCCAAGCAACGGCTAACAGCCGAATAGCGATGAGCGCATTTGCTTTGAGGCAACAGTTGCTTTCAGCAAGCCCGTCCTTGTCTCCAGCACCTCAAGCCGAGTCTCCGCCAGTCCCTGATCCCCAGGCGTCAACTCCTACGCCTACACCTAAAGGACGGTCCCCCGCGAAAGCAAGATCGTCAAAAAGGGTCGCCTCCACTGAGGAAGAAATAACCCAGCACACGCCAAAGACGAATCCCGGCCAGAGTGCATCTATGCCAGTAGCAGGAGCACAAGAACCCAAGTATGATCTCATCGCCTCGCCCTTCGAAAGCCCTCTGACAAGCTTTTCAGTAGTCCTACCACAGATCCTGATGACGTCGACCCGGCAAAGGCTGGACCTCAACAGTTCTCAACGTTCAGGCCAAGTAAAAGTAACTCTCGCAGAGTTGCAAGAGGCATTCTCGAGTTGAGACTCCATGACAGCGAGGTAAACCTATCCTTGAATACGACATAAGGAACTTCGTTGACGAGCCAAGCGTTTTCTGGTGCTCGGAAGCTATGGTATCAAGGTACTCGATGGCGAGATCACTATAGCAGGAGCGAGTGTTCGAGCTTCTGACGGCACCAAATGGGTCCATGCTCCTCACTGCCATGCGATCCCCGTGCTGCGCTGCTCAGAGGAGACAAAACTTGAGCTGCATCCTCACCCGCAAGGGGCCGGCCTGCGTAAGCTCGAGCGGCTGTCACCTCTCTTTCGAAGTCTGTGGCACGAGCCTGAAGGAAAAGCGAGCAAACGAGGCGCCAAGACCGACACCTATAAGATTGTTAGTTGATGTCTTGGCCAGTTCGAATCCATCGCATACTAATAGCGGACAGATCTGTACCTCCGAAGACGCGCCGAAACGAGCTCTCATCCAGGATCTGCGTTCGCACCCCGCCTGGAACAAGAAACTGGCGGGGTTGACGAAAGCGAAACCAGGGCAACCAGCCCTCAGCGTGATGCTATGCGGCCCAAAATCGTCGGGCAAATCCACCTTTGGCCGTATACTGGGCAATCGGCTGCTCACGGGCGCAGGCCAGCAGACTAGGACCCGGCAAACGCCATCATCAGTCGTTGTGATGGAGCTGGATCCCGGTCAGCCAGAGTATACTCCGGCAGGTACAATCGCCTTGGTTCAGGTTAGAGAACCCAACTTGAGTCCATCTTTTGCCCACATTGCAGCGAATGAGCAGAATGTGACCGTTATAAGATGTCACTCAATAGCTTCAGTATCACCTGCGTCCGACCCAGAGCTGTACCTGGAATGTGCACTCGATCTATTTCAACGCTATCGAGACACCTGTCAAGGGCTGCCATTGATCATCAACACGCCTGGTTGGGTCTTGGGAACAGGGCTGGACCTACTCAGTGAGCTTGTGTCAACAATCAAGCCTACCGAGGTGATTTACATGTCCGAGGACGGCCCTAGAGAGACCGTCGAGGGCCTGCAGGCGGCGTGTAAGACAGTCTTCACACTTCTTCCCTCGCAGCAGTCAGAATTCACTTCGAGAACCGCGGCACATCTACGTTCGATGCAGGCGTTGGCGTATTTCCACACCAAGAGAAACCCATCGAATCAGCTGCTGTGGAACCCTACCCCGCTCTCATCATCGCCTCCGTTGCTGGTCGGCTACAAGGGGAAGAACCGCGGAATTACGGGGATTGTTAGCTATGAGTATCAACCGCCGGCAGAGCTCCTCGCAGAGACCATCAACGGGTCTATCCTATGTCTGGTCGAGACGGAGGATATCAGGGCGTTCAGTCGTCTGGCTAGAGAGAGCAGTGACTTTTCTCCTGCAGCATCGAGCACTGACGTGATGGATGTTGATGGTGTTGCGCTAGACTTGGAAGCAATTGTCGCCAGGACTCCTGAAGGAATCCCTTATATCCCCAATACCGATGCCCAAACTCTGGATCCACGATACGCGCAAACGCTGGGCCAGGTGCTATTACGAGGCATCGACACAAAGACCGGCGCTCTCCAGATCCTCACACCGATTCCCCTGGAACGCATCGAAGCAGCCAAAGCAGTGGGCCACCAATTGTTGCTAGTCCACGGCAAGCTCGACTCCCCCGGCTGGGCGTATACGGAAGACCTGTACTATCAGTCCTTCAACGGCAGCGATGTAGATAACTCCAAGTACGATATAGTGGAAGTCATGGACGAGGACACGGAGAGCGACAACTCGGACGAAGAGCCCGAGAACCTCGAGCTTGCCGGTGACTTGAGTGACACGCACACGCCGTGGATTGAGGTCCTTCAGGGTCACGAGAAGCGCCCCGTGGGGTCGAGGGTGTGGAGAGTCCGGCGCGACCTCGGGCGGGCCGGGCCGGGTGCTGAGTGAAAGAGATGACACGGGTATCATTTACCGCTACTCTACAAAGAGGGACGAGGGATGTCTATGTGACGCAGAAACGTAGGATACTGTACTAGGTAGCCAGTGGGCTGAAAGATATCGAGTAGTATGCAGAGGCGTCCCAATATCCGTACCTATTGTGGCGTGTTAGATAGCGCTTACACAGCGGAATTACGGGAATGCACCCCTCCACAATCTAGAATGCGGCGGCTTGCATCCACATTCTGTTACCCCGTACATGTGGCACGCACACCGTCCCGCCTATACCATGTGTGTCTGTCTTGAGATGAAGTGCAGCGCATGCAGTGTGGCAGTCCATTCAGGGCGGCCGCATTACAAAGTACTTGAGTACCTTGGACTCAGCGAGTCCCTGCATTGGAGATCTACCCCACATGCCCCGATGACGTCCGTGAGTTCAGGTCCCCAATTGTGCCCCTCCCTTCGGTCCCTCCCCCTCTTTGTCATGCTTTCTCATCGCTTATTTCCTCAAAAACCTTAGCCTCTGGCGGCAGTTTTCTGCGGATAGGTGGTCGTCCAATGGTGCTACACACACTCAAGATGATGTTCCGAAGGACCTTTATTCCGTGGACTTGTCCCTCGAGGAATAAATCCGCCCGAAATCGTGGGGAAATCGAAGCCAGCTCAATTCATATACGAATTAGTATTTTAAATTACTACTAGTCGAATTCATCTGTCCTGCATCTTCAACACTCCGATTCTCTTCCTCTCGCCTCTGTTGCTCTGAATCTTTGAAATCCGGGTAGTGCACATCATGACTGAGGTTCCTGAGAGTAAGGTCGATGTCCTCATCATCGGGGCTGGCCCTGCTGGGCTGATGTTGGCACTCTGGTTATCCAGACTCGGTGTCAAGACCCGTATTGTCGATAAGAGAACCGCCAAGGTCTACTCTGGGCAAGCAGACGGGTAGGAGAGTCGAAAACTCCGAAATGAGACCATATGTGCTGACCTATTATCACAGTTTCCAAGTGAGATCCCTCGAGATCCTAGACAGCTTCGGCGTCGCAGAGCGCGTATGGAAAGAAGCAAACCGCATGCTCGGTACGCCTAACCTCACCTCACGCCTGAGATGGGAGAACGAGGACAGAAACCTCACTAACACCAACCACAGAGGTCAGCTTCTGGAACCCTGACGAGAACGGCACGATCCAGCGCAGCGCCAAATCAGTAAACACAATTCCAGGCCTCTCTCGCTTCACCGAATCCGTCCTGCACCAAGGCCGCATCGAACAATTCTTCATCGATGGCATCCGCGCGTCGTACCCGTCAAACGAGACACCCTTGCAGGTCGAGCGGATGGTCATCCCGACCTCACTCGAGATCGACGAGGCCACCGCCGAGGACCCGGACGTGTACCCTGTGACGGTGACGCTGCGGCACCTGACGGAGGAGGAGGCGACGCCGACGCAGATGCTGAGTAATCTTAGTGATGGCATCTTTAGGAGTAACCTCGCCGAAGACGATGTCACGGGGATTTTGGATAGGTCCAAGGGGCGGGAGGCGAGGGATGAGGTTGTGCGGGCCAAGTATGTCGTTGGTTGTGATGGGGCACACTCGTGGACTAGGAAGGCGCTCGGGAAGGAGTTCGAGATGAAGGGGGAGAGTACTGATGCCATTTGGTGAGTAAGTGTGATGTGAGCCATGATGAACTGTTTGTCTGATGGTGACGACTTTAGGGGCGTGATGGATATCGTTCCCATCACCGACTTTCGTAAGTTTTGGCCTCTACTACAGCGGCGCAGTATATTGACTTCAGATAGCCGATATCAGGTTCAGGACCATGATCCAGAACACGGCCGGCGCGCTGATGATTATCCCTCGCGAGAACAGGATGGTCCGTCTCTACATCCAACTCAAGGAGGTCTCGGCGAGCGGCGGCCGCGTCGACAGGTCGCAGATCACCCCGGAGATCATCTTCAAGTCTGCGCAGAGAATCTTCAGCCCATACAAGCTGGAGTATCACTACTGTGACTGGTGAGTCAACAAAACTTCTGCTTGATGTGGTGGTCGGGGTGCTAAAGTGCTATTAGGTGGACGGCCTACCAAATCGGTCAACGAACAGGCGACCACTTTAGCAAATTCAACCGCGTTTTCCTCGCGGGAGGTAAGCAAAATTCCTCACCTTTGCCCTTCATCCATACCCGCAAGAAACTGACCGGATGCTCCCAGACGCCGTGCACACGCACTCCCCGAAAGCCGGCCAGGGCATGAATGTCTCGATGCAAGACAGCTACAACCTCGGCTGGAAGATCGGCCTCGCGTGCAAGAACATCCTGCCGCGCGACGTCCTCTCGACCTATGAGCTCGAGCGCAAGAAGATCGCAAAGGACCTCATCGCCTTTGACGGCAAGTTCTCCAAGCTCTTCACGGGCGCGCCGCAAAAGGATATCCAGAGCGAGACGGGCGTGTCGGATGATGTGTTCCAGAAGGCGTTCCATACTAGTCGGATGGTATGTTACACACCCACTCCAGTCTTTTCCGGTTCCCAGTGATGAGATGGGGGCAAGTGCGACGATGAGCTGACTTAGGTATCGCAGTTCACAACCGGTGTAGGCGTAAACTACCAACCAACTGTCCTCGTCGCCAAAGAGGCAAACGCAGATACCGACACCGATGACGCAACCAATACCCTCACAAAGAGTACCGCAAAGAGCACACAATCCCTCGCCACAAACTGCAAACTTGGCCAGCGCTTCCCGTCATACAAAGTCATCCGCCAATCCGACGCCCGCCTATGGGAACTGCACCACAAGCTCCCCTCCAACGGTCGCTTCCGCATCGTAGTCTTTGGCGGCGACATCTCCCAAACTACCCAGCGCGACACCGTCAACGCCCTCGGCGCGTGGCTGTCAAGCTACCTCCCCAAGCTCCCAACGATCGCGCTCCGTCCCGCGTCGGATCCGCATAGCGGGGAGAACAAGTTCAAGACGGACGAGGATCCGAGTATCGTCGACGTCGTGCTCGTGCATGTCGCGCCCCGGGACGAGGTTGATTTGTTAAAGGACGTGCACGAGGCGTATCATCCGTTTGATAGTAAGCTTGGGTGGGATTACGACAAGGTGTTTGTTGATGGGGAGACGTTTTATGAGGAGCCTGAGAGGGCGTATGAGAAGTATGGGGTTGGTAAGGGCGAGGGTGCTGTTGTTGGGTTGCGACCAGATGGGTATGTTGGGCTTGTTACTTCGGTTGATGATGATGGGGCGGAGCAGATTCAGAAATGGTTTGATGGTATCTTTCAGAGTTCATGAGATAGTTGGCATCGTTTGTAAGTACATAAACTTCGGTCGATGGGGCCTGAGAACTGTAAACGAGGTATGGGATACAGAGGGACTTTGCTACTGTGGATTTGCTTGCCATTAAGTCTCTTGTTATTCACGCTCGGAATACGCAATGTTCAAGAATCCATTTGCCAATTCGGGACGTATGGGATTTCGAACCCCATCATAACGTGTATAAGGTAATAGCTTATGAAAGCTGAATTAGGTGATTAAGCCGAGGAGAGGAAGGTCGCAATGCCCCAGGGGGTCGAGGCGTCATAGTCCCTAGCACCGGAGCGCATTGCAAGAGCCATAGTCACAAGGGAGTCATTGATCATCAAAGAAATGAAACGCAAATATGATTGGCTTTGGAGGGCTAATGCCTATCCACGCCTCAAAGGCAAACATGATGAGGTTGGACGCGACGGGATTAAGCCTGAAAGGTAGTTCGGAAGATTCCTGGCGCCGATGATGGCTTAGCCGACGCTGGATGTCGCTTCTCATTGGCTCCCACTGAGGTAGGGCAACCCCTCAGATTACCATTAGATGAGGTGGCATCTCGGTGACTGCAATGAACTTCTTCCTTTCAACACTTTTTTCTATTTTCATACTACTCGAGCGTCCATTACACTCCTATCTACCAACCCCTTTTGTTTGATTCTTTTCGTTCATGGAATCTAGAAGCCTAGATGAAAACCCCCTGGCTGTTCGTGAGAGTCGACGCGCAGCGGCCACGCGTTACAGCTCGCTCACGGCCTTGACGCCAAGTATCCCACGCTCAATACTGAGAAGGCATCCTGGACTACGCAGAAAAGATCATGATACCTACTGGAAAGAAAACGCAGATCTCCTCCATTGCATCCTGGGAATCCCCTCTGATTCCCAACCTCCTCAGGTGCTTCCCGTCTCCATCATGAGATGGCTTGAAATCAGTCTTTGCACAAAGAAAACAAAGGAAATCCATCGATATCGCTCGCTCGCTCTCATTTCTTCGTTTCTCTCTTCACATTACAGACGTTTTCCCCCGAGGACCTGCTTTGTTTTGGTGTTTATGCCTCAATTGTGGGACATGAAAGGGGCTTCGGATGATCCCGGGGAGAAGGCCGCTTTTCCATTGCTATTCCCGCATGGTGCACGGCCCACACATGGAATCCAATGAACCCCCAGAGTCATTGGCCGGGACGGGAACCGACGGGAGCCGACGGGAACCGGGCCAAATCGTTGCAGGACTCGCAACACCTGGGTAAGATGTTATGGTCGACACTCACTTGGTTTGCAGAGCAGCCACGACACTATTTCGAAAATTGCCCTCCGGCACCTCGAAGGTCATTCGTCTGGCCCTGGTTGGGTTGAGCTCTTCCTCCGGCAGCCTCAGCACCACCGGGAACGAGCCGATCGACCATGGCGATCACGTCGACGGCACGTTGAATTCGAGTATCTCCTCGCTCAGGGCCGCCGGTGCGATTGACGCTCAAGAAGTCAAGGTCAATGTCGTCCTTGAAGTCTTGGGCGCGATTGTCAGCTCCGGCCCCTTCCTCGCGGGCAAGCTGCCTTCCCGAAGCGCCCCTACACAACCTTGATGTTAGCCAAGCCGAACCACGATGCGACCGAATCAATACTATAAGGATATGGATGAGGTAGGAATATGGGAGGATGATGAGGGACCTTTCGCCAGCACGACCCAAGCCACGGCACGACTGACGTCCAGTTGGCCCGAGAGCGTATGCTCCAGAGCCGCATGCTAATGTGCGAATCCGCGAGGGTCTTGGCAGCTTTGCCCAGGTTGCGAAGCTAGCAAGTGATGGCCGAAAAGTTCCAGGAACGAGTGAATTCCATGCCTCCACATGCGAGCCGGCATGGCATACTTGCCCACGAGCCACCGTGAAGCTGGACCTACCGCTGGGTGCTGAGATGCCAAAAAAGAAGTCATGGTGTTCATGGAACAACGTGCGATGGAGAGCTATGGAAGAGTGCGGGAATGGGATCGTGGACTTACGAATTAGCGGAGCCTTGCTGGGGTGCGACAGAGGCCATTCTGGATCCTGCTCGCCTCGGCGTTGCGGTGCGGTTTGCAAGGTAGGTCAGGGTGCGCCTGCAAGTGAAGGTATCTGTTGATTCGACGAGTGTGTTGATCTTGGGGCCATTCAAGTTCAAGAACGAAGTGTTAGGGGTTGTGGAGTACTCGTGCCGTTGGCAGATCGTGTTGCGTGCGGTGTCGGGGACTCGTGAGCTGGTCTGTCGCAAGATGGGATACGGTAAGGCGAATTCTAACAACAGGATGTCCTTGTCTTTTGGTTTGGTAGCTGGTGCAGTAGGAGCGTGGTACAACTAGAGGAAACTGCTTGATAGAATGTAAAAAACTTGAGAAAGGTTGAGGAAAATATGAGGTGGTTATGTGGGAAGAAAAGAGAATGATGTGGTGGTTGTGGTGACGGAAGGGACAAGACAAGGCGGGCAGGGGATGGGCAATCCAACGTGGACGTGGGCGAAAGTGCAGCAGGAACCAAATGTCACTCATTGTGAGCTCCCCGTCCCAAATTGGCAAGAACCAACGCCGGGACGTGGAGGGGAGAGGTGAGGGCGGTGGGCATGGCCCAACTCATTTCATTGGGGCTGATTGGCCAGGTCACCCTCGGGCTCAAGTCTAGGTGCGCCGAAGCTCCCTCCTCATCGTCCTTTCCTAGCACGGGTCGGGGGTGCTACCCCTGCCGGACTGCCTTATTTCAATCTGGAAGGGAAAAAAAGGTCTCCACTGACAGGGATCACTAAAGCCCGGGCGACATCCTCGTAACTTTGGAGTCTTGACCATTTTTCTTCCCTTTTCTTTTTTTGTTTGGCAGCATTTACTGATGAATCGGAGATCGCCCTCGGCACGGTCTTGTTTTTGCATCCGCAGACAGGAGCAAAATCTCCAACGGCACAACCTAAAGGTAGAGCGAGGAGCAAAATCTCATGAGCGTAAAGCTTCTTAGGCTTCCCACCCACCCCATCCTCTCCGCTGCTGGACTTTTGGCCCGCTAGCGAGTCGATTGATCGCAGAAAGACGTCGAATCTTCACCATTAGTGACGACGCAAGTTTGCATCTGCGACCCAGGAGGATGAGTCGATGGTAAGGCGGGCGCTAGGTAGAACGGCGAGCAAAACTAGCCATTGAGGTGTTCGTGACACCTTAACTCAGTGGGTTGATCAGAATCGTGGGGCCTGGCGATGTTTGATCCCGAGTTTACTCTCATTTGACAGCATCGCCTTTACGGCACACGCCTACTACCCCTTCTTCTTCTGCGGTTCAACCACACTGGCGATCCTCAGCTACATAAGATCAAGCCCCACAGTTTTATTCATTGGACCTCTACGGAGTACGGAGTACTGTGATAGGAAACCGTTTCTTCCCTCTAAGATTCATGCCTCCGATGATCCACTTCGCAGTGCACCTAGCTCAGTAGTACCTTCGATTGATCTCAACTCTCCATACGCCTGGCGCGAATAGAAGGAGGAGCACACCCTACCCTGCCGCTCCGTCATGCCTGCATCCAGACACATGGATGGCAGCTCCGTTTCATTCTACTCTTCGGGAATGACCTGGACCAGATGTCAAGGAGCAGCTAATCAATGCCAAGTCAGTCGGGGTGGTCTCTGTGGCCGCGAAAAGTACCATTTTCCAGCTGATATGCAGTCATCCGTCGCCATCTAACGGCGATCTGCCGACCACCTAGGCTTGGTAGACAGAGCTTATGCGAACATCCCATCCCCACTAGCAAACTGATGGATAGCTATTAGAGATGTCCAATATCTCTGCCTCACTTTAGTGCAGAGCAGGACGTACGAGCCCGACAACGACCACCGTGAAGGCGCAGCAACGAACATATTCAGCCACTTTGTCGAGTCCACCACGCAGCCCGCCCTCGGCAAGGTGAGCAAACAATTCACCGTCATCACCGTCTGACGTCGGCGCCCCTCATCTCAGTCACGTTTCTGCTGTCCCTCCCCCCTCAGCCACGTTCCAACTTCCACCAGCACCCCGAGAATCTCGGCCACGACAGGTACCAATGGAAGAAAAATTTTCTTCAGCGACAGAAATGATTGCCGCAATCTCACACGCTGCAGCACCGGAAAGTGCAAGAAAAAAAATGATTCGCAACGGTCGCGCGAACGCACGCTGAACACCACTGGATTGGACACTGCGACTGCATCCAGGAGGTGCACCGTGGCTTGCTCCCGTCCACTGGTCAATTCGGGGAAGGAAATTTTTTCTCAATGTCGCATTGAGTAATACTCCTCCTCTCATCATCCTTCACAGCGCCCTCCCCAGGTGTTCATGCTGTTCGCCCACCCGCGTGCTGCCTCTCTTTTGCGAACCAGCTCAGTTCGCCAAAGCTAGCGCCCGCCTGACGGCCGTTCAAAAATAAACGCTGCCACGCTGCCTAATCGCCTTACGCACCGGCCAGAGCTAGAATCTCCGGACTTAGGCCGGATCTTGAGATGGAGCCTCAGGCTCAATCGCAATTTCTCAATGATCGCAGCCCGAAGTGTGCCACAGCCAAATTCATCAACAACATGCGCAGTCAAAATATAGTCGAATTATTACATGAAAGATGGGCCCGGTCTTTCGGCTATTGTCCGTGCACAAGGTTTGTGGACATTATCCATAATCGGGATGAAGTGTCCAGGTTGACGTCAAGGATAGTCCCGTGAAGATCAGATGGCAGAAATTGATGAAAGAAATGGAGGGCTTAGGGCACTGTCGACAACAATCAATTGTGATGCCGACGGATGAGAGAGAAAAAGTCCCATCCCACGTCTATCTAAACTTACTGTGAGATGGCTTATATAAGCATACTCAAGATAATAATGTTTGCCATGAATGAGATACTGGGCCCCTACCCAAAATTAACGTTGCCAAAGCAGAAAATAAGTTACCCGGTGCGCCGGTGCACGCGGAGATAGGTGCCATCCAACTATAAGGTAGTTGGTCCAAACACCCCGAATTCCATTGTTGCCTTTCCCATGCCCAGAATCACCTCAATTCTCCAGCGGCTCAGATGTGCGGAGCTCGAGAGTGACATAACGTAGGTACCTGTAGAACCCCATGCTTGGTTTGTCCCTGCCGTCGCCAACCAACGAGCAGTCAATCTTGGGCGCGACGCATTGACCCATCAGATTTTCCTTTCTTCTTCGACGGGGTCAACTAACCGCATATCAACAGCGTCGAGAGAAAACTTATGTAATCCCTTTGTCGCTTTTCCACCCCAATTGTTTCATTCGTCCTCGAGACTCGACCTCCCCCGATTTTCGGAACGGGGAATGCCTCCTTCCCGCCCCCCACTCGCTCGGTACCTTCAAATAATCTCCCGAGGCTATTCCTAATCGAAGCAAGCCCCCCGCCAGGATCTAGGTCCAAGGCGTCATTGCAGCCACAAACGGGAAACGTGTGGTAGCACATGGCACCAAACCAGTGGCTGATATTCGATGAATTTGAACCCTTAGTTTGAGAATTGTGAACCAGCGCCACGCAGGTTGATTGGCACGATGTTGACAGGTTGCCCAACAGCACCTCCGGAGCTTACTGAGACTCTGCAGTCGAGATCGAGTCGGTTGACGGCAGCGGTTGTGGAGGGTATTTGTGAAACTGGTCGTGTTGTAGTGAAACCGAGCCCAACTGACAATGCATAGTCGTTTTTAAACTTTGCGTATCTTATATCCCGCTGCGAGCGGGCTTCCTGCTCACTCACTGATAACGCCACTACTGAAGGCGGGCTGCTGGTGTTGTGGACGTGTAAAGCGAGGAGTAGATGTGGAATAGTGATTTCTAGGAGTTGCTTCGAAGCTTCGAGGAGATAGTTTGAGAAGAAAGAGGAAAATGAGGGCGTGGATTGAAGGCCAGCAACTCAGACAAAGATCAGAGAGAGAGGGGGCCTATAAATCTAAGAGTCGTCACCTACAACGATGAGTGAGTAGTCAGAGTGTGGTGGATATTTATATTTTGAGGGAGCCTAATCGCACGCACTTTCGAGTCTCAGTCCGCCTTACAGCAGTGCGAAGTGACAGGTCGCAGGGGCAGGGAGGTCACAGGCAGATCTCAAGAAGTCCGGATTCTTGTTACGAATATATCTGTTATGGGTCAGACCCGAATAGGTGGATCCGGGCTGGGCCCGTATTCTGCCTCTACTCACCGCGCAGGGACCGCGCGGGCCCTACTCAACGCTCCTCCTCCGCGGGTGCTCCGCACCTAAAATCTCCTCCTTTCCTCAGCTTAGATTCAATATTCAGAAATCACCCCTACGTGGTCTCACGAGGGCTGGGCTCTTAACAGTATCTGTCGTTTCCCTTGACGGCAACCCCGGGCGGCATCCCGGTGGATGCGGAGCCATCACGTCTAAGCATGCAGGTAAACGCTGCCCCGGGGGGGGGATCGAACGTGTGTGGTGTGGTTGAAGATATGGCAACTGCAGCGAGAGGAAAATGCCACACCATTTCAGGAACTCGATTGCAGGCGCGGAGCGCCGGGTCACTATTCCCGTTGCCAATTGTCAAGCCCCCTTCCTGGTTGAAGCCAATCGAGAACACCAGGGTGCCCCCGCGCTTCCGGGCGCGCTTCAAGGTGGTTACACAAGGCATATAAGAGAAGAAAAGGCGAATGATGCGAGAAATGCCGTATGCTCGTCGTGAATAGCCCATATCTGATGGATCGAATGCGTTGGTCTTTGGGGGCTAAATGATAAATGACAGCTTTTCCAATTCGTTGATTTCAGCAAGACTTATCACCGACGTATGCACTACAACGGGCGGTGCGCCGGTTCCACTTTCTGTTGCCCGAAAGCTAAGAAAGTCTCGGAAGTCATATCTCTTAGAATTTGAGAAGCGAGCGGTTAGTTTTATGGGAAATGTTTGATGAGTTTATACCCATCTGAAGGTCAACAACCCCCATTGAAGGTTCTGAAAACATATGCTTTGGGGGAGTTTTATGGATAACCGCGGTTTCGCGCCTAATCCAGTCATGTTGGTTGTCGCTTTACACATCACAGCGAAGTCTCGTAACGCCAACACCAACTGAGGTAACACCGTAGCAATAGGAACCGAAGACTTGGGAGAGGGCGGGCAATCTCGGTATGGAACATGGGCATATGCCGCCATCCTCATACCTCCCATGATAATGTGCCTTGTTGGGAAGTAGGGACTAGGTAACCTCCTGTATGCCGCGATGAGTGGGGAAGGAAACGGCCCGGCGAACGCCTGAATACATCATACTCATGCCGTGTCGCACACGGGCACTGGGAGAGCCACTTCGATTGCGACACCGCGGGCTACACAGCCAGCTGGTGCAGGCAGGAGAACAAAGAAACTGTATGCAGGTGCGTGCAGCCTGGAATTTCAGCGTTGCGATTCTGCCAGCAGAAGGGGTCATATGGACATGGCATGAACCAGCTCGGGCACCAAAAGACAGGGAAGCATGGAGCGGTGAGCGTCCATTTAAGCACTCGGGATGGTCTTCGGTCCTCTGGCAGGTCTGATAGACTTCGGCACACGGGTCTAGACCCGGGATTACTAGGGTTTTGAGAACAAGGCATCCCTCTTTCGCTCTATGGCATATGGCCCAAGGCTGAGTTAGATGCATGTGGGGGATTTTCCGCGCGGAGGCATTCCCATGCGAGCGCTCGGCCGTACGTGAGTACCTAAACTCGAATGCCTCCAGCAAACTGATTTCGAGATTGGCCTCGAAAACGATAGCCGATAGTACGGACGTACTTTACTGCGGGTTGTTCAATATGACGTGCTTTGTGCTGGCCGCAACGTTCGCTGCACCGCCGCACCGCCGCACCGACACAGGACCACGCCACAACCCAGACAGGCCGTAGCTACCATGTCGCGATTGATGGGCTTACCATTCCACGGTCGATGGATTTAAAGGCCACACTGGTGATGGACCGGATTTACTTGTAGGAAGACGACTCAGTTGGATCTACCAACGGCGCATCGAATTGCGAGCCTGGAATGGGATTTCTGGCATGGGATTTCGGGAATCGGATTGCCTGAAATACTGCACTTCAATCAAGCTACTCTCGACTATGAGTAAGAATACTCTAGCGTGAGATCCGTGCAGAGACTCAGAGGAGACTTTCATTTATAATTGTATCTGAGTGATTGAGACTAGTCTTTCAGAGCTCCTAATGGGGGAAGGCCCCCGAATTTGGCTTGTGGGCGTTCCTCTCACGCTGCTCTTGTCAGAGTAAGAGACAACTTTCTGTCGAAGATTGAGAGTCTGCGAGCTAAGACGGGGACGCGGGCAGACACGACTCGTAGCTAGGGTCATGCATGCCGACGGGAATCCGGGACAGGGTGGTGACGCGAACTCTACAAATGTCAATGCAGGAGCCGGAATCCTGGTGTCTCCCGGTGACACACACCTGCATCCCCGTCCACAACTCCACTCGATCCGGCACCTGTCAGTGAAATGTGAGTTCCGATAATTTCTCCATTTCCCATTGGTTCCTGTCACAAAGAACACCACTCTCAGGTGCATGCTGCATTGCCTTATTCGCTCGGACTGAATAAGCCAATCGCCGTTGCAATTGATGGGGATTGTTTCGAGACAGCTGCAATCGACCGAGGTACCTAAATCAATGCTACCTCTTCCCCCCTTGTCCGCCGTTTCTGCTTGCCTTAATCACGTTCGCCTTGCCCGTCCCGCAGCCTGCTTTTGCAGCAGCAGGACGTTGTGTTTGGACTGTCTGCAAGATCGATCGCGATCTAGAACAAAAGAGAAAAAAGAACCAGTGCCCACTACAGGTTCACCTAAAATTTCACCACTTACTACCACGCGAGCAATGCATATGATATGCGACTCACATGGAAACTGACACCGGATTCCCTGCGAGATTGCGTACTTGCGAAGCCTAGAAGGGGATTCAACGAGTCATATTCCAGTTTGAGATCAACTTCTCTGAGGCGTTGGGCATCAGTGCGTCTAAAGCTGTTCGAGTCTCCTCGCACAAACTCAGATCAAAGCTTAAGAGGACACTCTCAGGTAATAAACGGTTTGTAAGTCATCCTTATTTCCTTCATAGTGCCTTCATCATGTCTTTGTCCCCCTTTTAGTCTCTATCCTTTCTTCTGCTCACGGATCGAGCGTCTTCATAGCTACAGATCTACCCATTCTGGTTTGAAGCATGAGCGACAGGCCCTAGCTTCTATCCCGTAGGCTATTACTTTATCCTATCGAGTGCTTTCGCGTCAATGTATAAGCCTCTGGCTTTTTTTTCTAACGCTAACTCTTCGTTTAAACCTTTAACTGTTTGCATTGCGGGGACACGAAACGTTGATAGTACGGATTACTGAATATCAGTAGGTATTCCGGCGCTACCCCATGTAGCATTGTACTGATCCCATCCAGCACTCGATGAGATATGCGTCAAGCTCAAGCTAGAACAGCAGTTGCCAGTGGGAGCAGGATCTGATCGAAAGCAGATCTCACTAAAGGCTAGAGCAACCTCTTTGCCGAGACATTGAATATCAAAGTCATGACTGTCTCAATCTACTAGGTCCCTGGTGGATGTGGACTGCAGTCCAATTCCATGAAGCTCTGTAAGCTGTTTGGGTACGGGTTGGGCGACCGCAAACCTAGTCTGAATCCCTAACGCCGACTGACACGATGGCAACAAATACATTCTGTGCGGCATCTTTTTGTCTACGCTCGGGTAACGGGGCGCTGAGAGTCCAGTCTGCAAGGAAGAGACTCAGCCAAAGACTTAGTCGAGCTAACTTGGCCCAGGGTCTTTGCTCTAGTTCAATGAGCGTGACTACTCAGATGTGGGTGTTGATATCACAGGCGTGATACATTTCTTCATGAGGGTGTATCTTCGGCAACAATCACGTCGATAT